>NW_025570823.1:2500-80669 GCF_020424385.1 Procambarus clarkii
TATATATATATATATATATATATATATATATATATATATATATATATATATATATATATATATATATATATATATATATATATATATATATATATATATACATATATATATATATATATATATATATATATATATATATATATATATATATATATATATATATATATATGTATTAGTATATTTTGGTAGCAGTCTTTCCTGTAGCCGAATTAAAAGCAAAGGTCAACAAACTGATCGAAACTGTGAACGCCAAGAAATCCGGACTCCATCTGCCAAAGATCATTGGGGAATATAAACCTGGATATGCGTATGGAAATGTCAAGACACACAAGCCTGGAAATCCACTTCGGCCAATCATTAGCCAGATACCCACACCCACGTACAGACTGGCGAAGCGACTCAACGGCCTGCTGACTCCTTATGTTCCTTGCGCCTTCAGCATGAAGTCTCCAAAGGAATTTGTTGACTTACTGCGGGGCACACGGGCCACAGGGATAAGAGCCTCGTTGGACGTAGAATCGCTGTTTACCAACGTACCTGTGGACGAGACAATCGGAATGATAGCCGACAGAGTGTATCGTGATCCAGCCTGTACTCCTCTTGACATACCAGAAAATATTCTGAGGACCCTACTCCAAGCTTGTACTAAAGAGGCACCCTTCTTGAGCCCGGATGGGCTCATGTATAAGCAAGTAGATGGGGTCGCCATGGGTTCTCCCCTAGGTGTCCTGTTTGCAAACTTCTACATGGGTACCATCGAGCAAAAAGTCTTAGTTGACATGAACTTGAAACCGGCCATATACTGCAGGTATGTTGACGACATTTTTACACAGGTACCTGATGTCAGACATCTGCAGGAGCTGAAGGAGGCATTTGAGCAGAGTTCCGTGCTGCGTTTCACTTACGAGATGGAAAAGGATGGGAAGCTGCCCTTTCTAGATGTAACAGTCATGGAAAAGGGCGGAGGTTTCCACACTGCAGTCTACACTAAGGAAACAAACATAGGAATGTGCCTAAATGCCAACAGCGACTGCCCAGACAGGTACAAGAGGAGTGTTGTTAACGCATATGTCGACCGTGCTCTCAGCCACAGCTCAGAATGGAAGCAAGTCGACGAAGAACTCTGTAGGGTAAGGCAGGTCCTAGTCAATAACGGCTTCTCCAATGGTTTCGTCGAAGACATCATAAGAAGGAAAGTGAAAAGCCATGCAACCTCTGAAGAGACAACTAACACAACACCTATACCCCCTATTAGACTATTTTACAGGAACTTCTTTTCCACAGCTCATAAAACGGAGGAAAGGGTCCTGAAAGATATTGTTAATAGAAACGTTATCCCTGCAGACAAAAATCAGAGGATACAACTGACGATTTACTATAAAACCAGAAAAACGGCCAGCCTACTCATGAGAAACTCTCCAGACACAAAACAGAACGCTTTAAAAGAGACTAACGTCGTCTATGCCTTCAAATGCCCTTTTGGGGACTGTAAGCTCCAAAAAACCCAGTATATAGGCAAGACAACAACATCTCTTTCTAGGCGTTTAACGATGCATAAGCAACAGGGCTCCATTAAGGAACATATAATCTCTTCCCACAACCAAACCATCGCCAGAGAAATCCTAGTAAACAACACAGAAATCATCGATAGATACAGCGATAGCAGGCGGCTTGATATCTGCAAGGCACTACACATCAAGAAGTCAACACCAGCAATCAACAGCCAATTAATGCACAACTATATTCTACCCACTTCAAGACTCCGCACCAACATAGAAGCATCAAGAAATATGGGCCAATAGGCCCTTTGCAGTTACTTCTATTCTTTTAGTGTGTGTGTAAACTAAAGTCTTTAAAAATGTAATAAGTTATTAAGAAACGCGTTCAAGTGTTGCGTCAGACTAGAAATAAAAATGAATTTTGGAGAATTGATTTTTCAATTACCATCGACAGTGAAAAGAAAAAGAAAAAATATTGAGAAAATTCGTGTTAGAATTATTAATCTTACTTTTTCGGTCATATTTAATAATATATAAATAATATTTAAATAATAAATAATAAATTATAAATACAATTAAATTATAAATTATTAATGAAAATAATAAATACAGAATATGCGGTCATATTCAATGAAACATGTTTGAGAGAAAACCTGCTGCCAGTATACACCAATATAAACCCACATGACCCAGCAGTCCGCAATACAGAGTTTACCTATAGGTATAGGCAAGAGCTCATTCGGCATCAACTAAACAAGAAGAAGGAAGCCCTCCAAACCCTTATAGAGCAGGCTGAGCATCTGTTAAACAAATGGACCCAGTACGACATCCCTATCCAACTCAAGCAAACCATCAACAGTGAACTATTTAACCTGAAACAACAACATAAAACTCGTGTAGAAACATAGACACTCCGTAAGTTAACAGCCCTAAACGGTGGACAGTTAAAGATCCCTCGTCCTAAAGATGGCTACATTAACCTGAATTCTTATGATCTTACCCAGGTCCAACGAGACCTCTTAAATCTTGGTCTAAATTGTCAATTCATATCTAAACCAAATATGCATCAAAAACGTCTGGAAATCGAAATGCTTCTGGACGATATCCATAAGCTAGAAGACAACAAAAAAGTCATCACCACTGACACACTTCAAGCTGAACTACTTGCAGAAGCAGGGAAAAAACGAGGAACATATTCATACACAATCTAAACCCCACGACTCAAAGAAGCAGCAAAACAACTAAAAAATCTGAAAGACGTAACAATAAGAAAAGCCGACAAGACAGCAGCATATGTATTGATTCCTACCCAAGAATACATGAACAAAATTAGCGACATCCTTAGTGACGACTCCAAATTTCAACGAATCACGAGGAACCCTGTGGAAGACTGTGGAAGCATCAGAATGGAACACAGCTCAGAATGGAAGCAAGTCGACGAAGAACTCTGTAGGGTAAGGCAGGTCCTAGTCAACAACGGCTTCTCCAATGGTTTCGTGGAAGACATCATAAGAAGGAAAGTGAAACGCCATGCAACCTCTGAAGAGACAACTAACACAACACCTATACCCCCTATTAGACTATTTTACAGGAACTTCTTTTCCACAGCCCACAAAACGGAGGAAAGGGTCCTGAAAGATATTGTCAGTAGAAACGTTATCCCTACCGAAAAAAATCAGAAGATACAACTGACAATTTACTATAAAACCAAAAAAACGGCCAGCTTACTCATGAGAAACTCTCCAGACACAAAGCAGAACGTTTTAAAGGAGACCAACGTCGTCTATGCCTTCAAATGCCCTCTTGGGGATTGTAAGCCTCAAAAAACTCAGTACATAGGCAAGACAACAACATCTCTTTCCAGGCGTTTAACGATGCTTAAGCAACAGGGCTCCATTAAGGAACATATAGCCTCTTCCCACAACCAAACCATCACCAGAGAAATCTTAGCAAACAACACAGAAATCATCGAAAGATACTAGCGATAGCAGGCGGCTCGACGTCTGCGAGGCACTACACATCAAGAAGTCAACACCAGCAATCAACAGCTAATTAATGCACAACAATATTCTACCCACTTCAAGACTCCGCTCCAATATAGAAGCATCAAGATATATGGGCCAATAAAAATAGGCCTTCTGCAGTTACCTACCTTTAATACCTGTTTGTATTTCATTGTTTCGTGTTCTGTCTTGTGTTAAAAGTTTATTTTCACCTCATCCAAAACTATTGTAACATGTCACTTCACCCAAATGTAGGTATACAAACTCGAAAGATGTTTAAGCTCATATTCAGTTAAAGTTGTGTGTGTGTGTGTAAACTAAAGTCTTTGAAAATGTAATAAGTTTTACGAAACGCGCTCAAGTGTCGCGTCAGACTAGAAATAAAAATGAATTTTGGAGAATTGATCTTTGAATTACCATCAACAGTGAAAAGAAACGTAAGAAAGATCGAGAAAATTCGTGTTAGAATTATTAATCTTACTTTTTCCCGCATATTTAATAATATATATATATATATATATATATATATATATATATATATATATATATATATATATATATATATATATATATATATATATATATATACTTGCTTGAACCACAAGTGAAGATTAACAATCTTTAGACAACACCCACCAGTGGGCCTCGAACCCAGAAAGCACAACTACCTTCCAGTAGCTTCCACTACACCAAATCAGACAAATAAAAGAAATAGAGATTTCGAGGCATTTTGCCTCATATATCCCCACCTCCCAAGGGCACCAGATTAGTGAGGGTGATCTCCACCAACATAAACTCACCAACAAGACCCTCCACCAACACCAAACTCTCCAGCAACACCCTCCACTAACACAAACACACCAACAACACCCTCCACCAACACCAAACTCTCCAACAACACCCTCCACCAACACAAACTCACCAACAACACCCTCCACTAACACCAAACTCTCCAACAAGAACATCTATCAACACCAAACACACCAACAACACCCTCCACCAACACCAAACACACCAACACAAACACACACCCCCCCCAAGCCCTTCCTCCTCCACCAGTCTCCCCATACCAGATCCTCCCAGCTCCCGCTCACTCCAGACCCCACAGGTCCCACCCAGAGGAGAAGCAGACGAGAGTTAGTTTCAGGGCAATGTACTCGAACATAGATGGGATCACAAGCAAGGCAAGTGAACTAAGGGAAAGAGCACAAGAAGTGAACCCAGATGTAATTGGACTCACTGAAACAAAACTCTCTGGAATCATAACGAATGCCGTGTTTCCCCAGGAGTACACAATAATAAGGAAAGAGAGGAAAGGTAGGGGAGGAGGCGGAGTGGCCCTACTCATGAGAAAGGAATGGAATTTTAAGGAGATGGCTATCCCTGGCTGTGAGCGTTTCAGAGACTACATAGCAGGCACCATGACAATGGGAGGACCAAGGATAGTAGTAGCAGTAATATATAATCCTCCATCAAATGACAGAAGACCCAGTCAAGAGTACGAAAGCAACAACATGGCAGTTAACACTATAATTGAAAGGGCAGCCTCTTCTGCCTGTAGAAATAGATCCCACCTGCTCATTATGCGGGAACTTCAATCACGGCAGGATTAATTGGGAGAACAAGGACCCGCATGGAGGCGAGGATACGTGGAGAGCCAAACTACTGGAGGTGGCGACTAGAAACTTCTTAACCCAGCATGTCAGAGAACCCACAAGGATGAGAGGAAATGACGAACGAGCGAGAGTCGACCTGGTTTTCACCCTGAACGACTCTGACATAAGAGAAATCAGTTTTGAGGACCCAGTAGGAATGAGCGACCACAGTGTATTGGTGTTTGAGTACCTGATTGAAGAAGGGTTATTGAACTCGAGGAAGGATACCGAAACCAAAAGGTTAGCATACCGAAAGGGAAACTATGAGGAGATAAGAAAATGCCTAGCAGATATAGCATGGGAAACAGAGCTCAGGGAAAAGACAGCCCAAGATATGATGGAATACATCACGCAAAAATGCAAGGACGCAGCAAACAAGTTTGTCCCAGTCCAAAAGGAAAACAGTGAAATGAAGATGAGAAACCCATGGTTTAATCAGAGATGTAGGCTAGCTAAGCAACAAAGTAAAAGGGCATGGAGAAACTATAGGAATAACAGGACACTGGAGAGCAGAGAAAGATACCAGAATGCCAGGAATGAATATGTCAGGATGAGAAGAGAGGCAGAAAGACAATACGAAAATGACATCGCAAGCAAGGCAAAGACTCAGCCTAAATTGCTGCATAGCTACATCAGGAGAAAAACAACAGTAAAGGAACAGGTTATGAAATTAAGGATAGGGGCAGAAGAATTCACTACAAACGACAAGGAAGTGTGTGAGGAACTGAATAAGAAATTCCAAGAGGTCTTCACCTTAGAGCAAGGAGAAATCCCAGAGATAACAGAGGGAATAGCTAACCAGGAACCACTGGAAGAGTTTGAGATTACCAGCGGGGAAGTAAGGAAGTGTTTACTAGAATTGGATGTGACAAAGGCTACAGGCCCAGATGGAATCTCCCCTTGGATACTAAAGGAAGGAGCAGAAGAACTGTGCCTCCCGCTCTCTATGGTGTATAACAAATCACTGGCAACAGGGGAACTGCCAGAAATTTGGAAAGCAGCTAACGTAGTCCCGATATACAAGAAAGGGGATAGACAGGAGGCACTGAATTGCAGACCAGTGTCCCTAACCTGCATACCATGCAAGATGATGGAGAAGATTGTGCGAAGAAAGCTAGTGGAACATCTGGAGCGAAAGAACTTTGTAACACAGCATCAACATGGATTCAGGGATGGCAGGTCTTGACTCACAGGGTTACTTGAATTCTACGACCAGGCAACAAAAATAAGGCAAGAAAGAGAAGGGTGGGCAGACTGCATATTTTTGGATTGTCAGAAAGCCTTTGATACAGTGCCACACAAGAGGCTAGTGAAAAAACTGGAGATGCAGGCTGGAGTGAAAGGGAAGGTACTCCGTTGGATACAGGAGTACCTAAGTAACAGGAGACAACGAGTCAGTGTGAGGGCTGAGGTCTCAGATTGGCGAGACGTTACGAGTGGAGTACCGCAGGGGTCAGTCCTTGGACCTATACTGTTTCTGATATATGTAAATGATCTTCCAGAGGGTATAGAATCGTTTCCCTCAATGTTTGCCGATGATGCAAAAATTATGAGAAGGATTGAAACTGAGGACGATAGTAGGAGGCTACAAGATGACCTAGACAGACTGAGTGAATGGTCCAACAAATGGCTGTTGAAGTTCAACCCGAGTAAATGCAAAGTAATGAAACTAGGTGGTGGAAATAGGAGGCCAAACACAGGATACAGAATAGGAGAAGAAGAACTTAATGAAACGAACATAGAGAAAGATCTAGGAGTTGATATCACACCAAACCTGTCTCCTGAAGCCCACATAAAAAGAATAACGTCTGCGGCATATGCGAGGCTGGCTAACATCAGAACAGCGTTCAGGAACCTGTGTAAGGAATCATTCAGAATCTTGTACACCACATATATAAGACCACTCCTGGAGTATGCGGCCCCAGCATGGAGCCCATACCTTGTCAAGCACAAGACGAAGCTGGAAAAAGTCCAAAGGTATGCTACTAGACTAGTCCCAGAACTAAGAGGCATGAGTTACGAGGAAAGGCTGCGGGAAATGCACCTTACGATACTGGAAGACAAAAGAGTGAGGGGAGACATGATCACAACCTACAAAATCCTCAGAGGAATCGACCGGGTAAACAAGGATAAACTATTCAACACTGGTGGGACGCGAACAAGGGGACACAGGTGGAAACTGAGTACCCACTTGAGCCACAGAGACGTTAGAAGGAACTTTTTCAGTGTCAGAGTAGTTAACGAATGGAATGCATTAGGCAGTGATGTGGTGGAGGCTGACTCCATACACAGTTTTAAATGTTGATATGATAGAGCCCAGTAGGCTCAGGAATCTGTACACCAGTTGATTGACAGTTGAGAGGCGGGACCAAAGAGCCAGAGCTCAACCCCCGCAAGCACAAATAGGTGAGTACAAATAGGTGAGTACACCAACAACATCCTCCACCAACACCAAACGCACCAACAACATCCTCCACCAACACCAAACTCACCAACAAGACCCTCCACCAACACCAAACACACCAACAACACCTTCCACCACCACCAAACACACCAACAAGACCCTCCACCAACACCAAACTCACCAACAAGACCCTCCACCAACACCAAACTCACCAACAAGACCCTCCACCAACACCAAACTCACCAACAAGACCCTCCACCAACACCAAACTCACCAACAACACCCTCCACCACCACCAAACTCACCAACAAGACCCTCCACCAACACCAAACTCACCAACAAGACCCTCCACCAACACCAAACTCACCAACAAGACCCTCCACAAACACCAAACTCACCAACAACACCCTCCACCAACACCAAACTCACCAACAAGACCCTCCACCAACACCAAACACACCAACAAGACCCTCCACCAACACCAAATTCTCCAACAAGACCCTCCACCAACACCAAACTCACCAACAACACCCTCCACCAACACCAAACACACCAACACAAACTCACCAACAATACCCTCCACCAACACAAAACTCTCCAACAAGATCCTCCACCAACACCAAACTCACCAACAATACCCTACACCAACACAAAACTCACCAACAAGACCCTCCACCAACACCAAACTCATCAACAACACCCTCCACCAACACCAAACTCACCAACAACACCCTCCACCAACACCAAACTCATCAACAACACCCTCCACCAACACCAAACTCACCAACAACACCCTCCACCAACACCAAACACACCAACAAGACACTCCACCAACAGCAAGCACACCAACAACACCCTGCACCAACACCAAACTCTCCAACACGACCCTCCACCAACACCAAACTCACCAACAATACCCTCCACCAACACAAAACTCAACAACAAGACCCTCCACCAACACCAAACTCACCAACAACACCCTCCACCAACACCAAACACACCAACACAAACTCACCAACAAGACCCTCCACCAACACCAAACTCACCAACAAGACCCTCCACCAACACCAAACTCACCAACAACACCCTCCACCAACACCAAACTCACCAACAAGACCCTCCACCAACACCAAACACACCAACAAGACCCTCCACCAACACCAAATTCTCCAACAAGACCCTCCACCAACACCAAACTCACCAACAACACCCTCCACCAACACCAAACACACCAACACAAACTCACCAACAATACCCTCCACCAACACAAAACTCTCCAACAAGACCCTCCACCAACACCAAACTCACCAACAATACCCTCCACCAACACCAAACTCACCAACAACACCCTCCACCAACACCAAACACACCAACACAAACTCACCAACAATACCCTCCACCAACACAAAACTCTCCAACAAGACCCTCCACCAACACCAAACTCACCAACAATACCCTCCACCAACACCAAACTCACCAACAACACCCTCCACCAACACCAAACACACCAACACAAACTCACCAACAATACCCTCCACCAACTCAAAACTCTCCAACAAGACCCTCCACCAACACCAAACTCTCCAACAAGACCCTCCACCAACACAAAACTCTCCAACAAGACCCTCCACCAACACCAAACTCTCCAACAAGACCCTCCACCAACACAAAACTCACCAACAAGACCCTCCACCAACACCAAACTCACCAACAAGACCCTCCACCAACACCAAACTCACCAACAAGACCCTCCACCAACACCAAATTCACCAACAAGACCCTTCACCAACACCAAACTCTCCAACAAGACCCTCCACCAACACCAAACTCACCAACAAGACCCTCCACCAACACCAAACTCTCCATCAAGACCCTCCACCACCACCAAACACACCAACAAGACCCTCCACCAACACCAAACTCACCAACAAGACCCTCCACCACCACCAAACTCACCAACAACACCCTCCACCAACACCAAACTCACCAACAACACCCTCCACCAACACCAAACTCACCAACAACACCCTCCACCAACACCAAACTCACCAACAACACACTCCACCAACACCAAACACACCAACAACACCTTCCACCACCACCAAACACACCAACAAGACCCTCCACCAACACCAAACTCACCAACAATACCCTCCACCAACACCAAATTCACCAACAAGACCCTCCACCAACACCAAACTCTCCAACTAGACCCTCCACCAACACCAAATTCACCAACAACACCCTCCACCAACACCAAACTCACCAACAACACCCTCCACCAACACCAAACTCACCAACACAAACTCACCAACAACACCCTCCACCAACACCAAACACACCAACATAAACACACCAACAAGACCCTCCACCAACACCAAACATACCAACACAAACACACCAACAACACCCTCCACCAACACCAAACACACCAACACCAAACTCACCAACAAGACCCTCCACCAACACCAAACTCACCAACAACACCCTCCACCAACACCAAACTCACCAACACAAACTCACCAACAACACCCTCCACCAACACCAAACTCACCAACAACACCCTCCACCAACACCAAACACACCAACAAGACCCTCCACCAACACCAAACACACCAACACCAAACTCACCAACAAGACCCTCCACCAACACCAAACTCTCCAACAACACCCTCCACCAACACAAACTCACCAACAACACCCTCCACCAACACCAAATTCTCCAACAACACCCTCCACCAACACCAAACTCACCAACAACACCCTCCACCAACACCAAACACACCAACACAAACTCACCAACAATACCCTCCACCAACACAAAACTCTCCAACAAGATCCTCCACCAACACCAAACTCACCAACAATACCCTCCACCAACACAAAACTCACCAACAAGACCCTCCACCAACACCAAACTCTCCAACAACACCCTCCACCAACACCAAACTCATCAACAACACCCTCCACCAACACCAAACTCACCAACAACACCCTCCACCAACACCAAACACACCAACAAGACACTCCACCAACACCAAGCACACCAACAAGACCCTCCACCAACACCAAACTCTCCAACAACACCCTCCACCAACACCAAACTCACCAACAACACACTCCACCAACACCAAGCACACCAACAACACCCTCCACCAACACAAACTCACCAACAACACCCTGCACCAATACCAAACTCTCCAACACGACCCTCCACCAACACCAAACTCACCAACAATACCCTCCACCAACACAAAACTCACCAACAAGACCCTCCACCAACACCAAACTCACCAACAACACCCTCCACCAACACCAAACACACCAACACAAACTCACCAACAAGACCCTCCACCAACACCAAACTCACCAACAAGACCCTCCACCAACACCAAACTCACCAACAACACCCTCCACCAACACCAAACTCACCAACAAGACCCTCCACCAACACCAAACACACCAACAAGACCCTCCACCAACACCAAATTCTCCAACAAGACCCTCCACCAACATCAAACTCACCAACAACACCCTCCACCAACACCAAACACACCAACACAAACTCACCAACAATACCCTCCACCAACACAAAACTCTCCAACAAGACCCTCCACCAACACCAAACTCACCAACAATACCCTCCACCAACACCAAACTCACCAACAACACCCTCCACCAACACCAAACACACCAACACAAACTCACCAACAATACCCTCCACCAACACAAAACTCTCCAACAAGACCCTCCACCAACACCAAACTCACCAACAATACCCTCCACCAACACCAAACTCACCAACAACACCCTCCACCAACACCAAACACACCAACACAAACTCACCAACAATACCCTCCACCAACACAAAACTCTCCAACAAGACCCTCCACCAACACAAAACACTCCAACAAGACCCTCCACCAACACAAAACACTCCAACAAGACCCTCCACCAACACCAAACTCTCCAACAAGACCCTCCACCAACACAAAACTCACCAACAAGACCCTCCACCAACACCAAACTCACCAACAAGACCCTCCACCAACACCAAACTCACCAACAAGACCCTCCACCAACACCAAATTCACCAACAAGACCCTTCACCAACACCAAACTCACCAACAACACCTTCCACCACCACCAAACACACCAACAAGACCCTCCACCAACACCAAACTCTCCAACAAGACCCTCCACCAACACCAAACTCACCAACAAGACCCTCCACCAACACCAAACTCTCCATCAAGACCCTCCACCACCACCAAACACACCAACAAGACCCTCCACCAACACCAAACTCACCAACAAGACCCTCCACCACCACCAAACTCACCAACAACACCCTCCACCAACACCAAACTCACCAACAACACCCTCCACCAACACCAAACTCACCAACAACACCCTCCACCAACACCAAACTCACCAACAACACACTCCACCACCACCAAACACACCAACAACACCTTCCACCACCACCAAACACACCAACAAGACCCTCCACCAACACCAAACTCACCAACAACACCCTCCACCAACACCAAATTCACCAACAAGACCCTCCACCGACACCAAACTCTCCAACTAGACCCTCCACCAACACCAAATTCACCAACAACACCCTCCACCAACACCAAACTCACCAACAACACCCTCCACCAACACCAAACTCACCAACACAAACTCACCAACAACACCCTCCACCAACACCAAACACACCAACACAAACACACCAACAAGACCCTCCACCAACACCAAACACACCAACACAAACACACCAACAACACCCTCCACCAACACCAAACACACCAACACCAAACTCACCAACAAGACCCTCCACCAACACCAAACTCACCAACAACACCCTCCACCAACACCAAACTCACCAACACAAACTCACCAACAACACCCTCCACCAACACCAAACTCACCAACAACACCCTCCACCAACACCAAACACACCAACAAGACCCTCCACCAACACCAAACACACCAACACCAAACTCACCAACAAGACCCTCCACCAACACCAAACTCTCCAACAACACCCTCCACCAACACAAACTCACCAACAACACCCTCCACCAACACCAAACTCTCCAACAACACCCTCCACCAACACCAAACTCACCAACAACACCCTCCACCAACACCAAACTCTCCAACAACACCCTCCACCAACACCAAACTCTCCAACAACACCCTCCACCAACACCAAACTCACCAACAAGACCCTCCACCAACACCAAACTCTCCAACAACACCCTCCACCAACACCAAACTCACCAACAACACACTCCACCAACACCAAACACACCAACAACACCCTCCACCAACACCAAATACACCAACAACACCCTGCACCAACACCAAACTCTCCAACACGACCCTCCACCAACACCAAACTCACCAACAACACCCTCCACCAACACAAACTCACCAACAACACCCTCCACCAACACCAAACTCTCCAACACGACCCTCCACCAACACCAAACTCACCAACAACACACTTCACCAACACCAAACACACCAACAACACACTCCACTAACACAAAACTCACCAACAACACCCTCCACCAACACCAAACTCACCAACAACACCCTCCACCAACACCAAACTCACCAACAACACCCTCCACCAACACCAAACTCTCCAACAAGAACATCTATCAACACCAACACGAGCAGTGACAATTTTGCATATAATTTTACTGGAGAATCATTATGCAAAACGATCTTAGCGCCGATGCAAATCTTGGAGACATTGTTGCCAGTTGGTGAGGCGTTGTGTGCCGGGCTGAGGACTTAAATCCTCGGGGCTGGGAGGAAATGTTATGTGGGAGATTTAGCGTGATAGTGTGAGAGTAAATGGGGAAGAGAACGATGAAGTGAAGGAGTGTGTCTGTACTAACCTATTTGTGCCTGCATGATGGAGCTCCAGTTCTTGGACTTTGCTTTTCAAGTTATTGGTTGTGTAATGCAATGACTCCTGGCCCATTTCCCCCTATTATACCGGCATTTCAATTTATGAATGGAGTTTGCCTCTACAGTCTGCTCCTTTAGGTCATTCCATTTACTCATTACCCCTTATGCTGAAGGAAAACCTTCTAACATCTATATGACACACCTGAGTCTCAAGCTTCCATCCGTGCCCCCTTGTTCTATCGTTATTCATTGTAAACATTTCCTCTGGTTCAACCTTGTCAATCCCTCTAATTATTTTATACGTTTGTATCATGTCCTCCCTCTCATTCATCTTTTTTTAGGTCGTCAGGTGTAGTTCCTTCAGTCTGCCTTCGTACCTCATCCCTCGCAGCTCTGGGACGAGTCTCCTTGCAAAATTCAGCACCTTTTTCGAGCTTCCTCGTGTGTTTTTTTAGGATGGGGCTCCTTGAAGGAGTGGCGACAAGATTTGCCTCACACAGGCGGTATACAGTAATCTAAAAGTCTCCTTATTCAGGTTTCTGAAGGATGTTCTGACTTTTACCAGAGTAAAGTATGCGGCTGATGTTATTCTATTTATATAAGCCTCTGGAGTTAGGTTTGGTGTTATATGCACTCCCAGATCTATTTCTCTAGTCGTCATAGGGACGTAGCTTTCATCATGTATTGGCCTTTCGGTCTCCTGGCTCTTGTTCCCCATTTCCATCACTTTGCACTTGTTAGTGTTGAACTCTAGCAGCCATTTCTCGGACCAGCTCTACAATCTGTTCAATTCATCCTGGAGAATCTTACAATCCTCATCTGTCTCAATCCTCCTCATTAGTTTTGCATCATCTGCAAACATTGACATAAAAGACTCAACTCCTGCAGTCAAATCATTTACATAAATGAGGAATAGTATGGGACCCAGCACCGTTCCTTGAGGCACCCCGCTTGTTACTCTACGCCAGTTCGACTCTTCACCCCTTACTGTCTCTCTCTGACATCTGTCTGTTAGGTAATTCCTTACCCATGTTAATGCGTTGCCGTCTACTCCCGCCTGCCTCTCAAGTTTGTATAGTAGCCTTCTGTGTTCCAGAAATATGCAATCTGCCCATCCTTCTCTGTCTTGCCTTACTTTCACTACCTTATCATAAAACTCCAGGATGTTTGTCAGGCATGATTTCCCTGCTCTAAAGCCATGTTGTTGTTTACTTAAAAACCTCATTCTTTCCAGATATGTAACTGGTCTTAACCTTATAAATCTTTCAAATACTATTTAAGGGATGCTTGTGAGCGACACTAGTATGTAGTTAAGTGTCTCTTCTCTATCTCCTTTCTTGTAGATTGGGTCCACATTTGCCTTCTTCCAGCAGCTGGGTAATATACCCCGTGTAAGTGACTCATTATAGATTAGTGCTAGAGGTATGCTGAGGGTCTGTGCTGCCTCTTTTAACATCAATGGTGATACTCTATCTGGCCCAGTAGCTTTAGTTACATCAAGTGATGCTAGCTGTATTCTTACTTCCTCTGTTGTTACATCAATATTTAGTAGTTTCTCATCAGGGGGCTGCTTCCTCATCTAGCTCTGGGAGTTGTTCAGGATCAGTAGTGAACAGTCCATGGAAGCTGGCACTGAGTTCCTCACATATTTCCTTATCATTTTCTGTATGCTGGCGTCCACTTTTTCGTAACCTGGTCACTTGGTCATTCATTGTTATTTTCCTTCTTATATGGTTATGTAGGAGTTTCGGTTGGCTCTTTGCTTTGGAGGCAATATTATCATCATAGTTTCTTTCTGCCAGTCTTCTTATGTTTATGTTGTCATTCCTGGCCCTGTTGTATCTGTTCTGGTTTACCTCTGTGCTTTGCCTTCTGTATTTCCTCCACTTCTCCTCTTATTTGCCTTTGCTTCCTGACACTGTCTATTGAATCTCAGGGTATTATAATGTATCTATCTTCTCAGGGTATTATAATGTATCCACCTAATCTAATGGTGGTAATGAATCTCTTTTCTTTCTCTTTGCACCTCAGGTGTACTTGGTCCATCATTTCCTGGACCGTCTTCCCTCTAAGTTCCTCCTCCCAATGCACACTTCCCAGATACTCTCTTACTGTGATGTTGTCTCCTTTTGTATAGTCAGCTCTCCCTTCCCTGACTCCTGGTCTTATGGGCACTGTTCTGAGGTCCATCATGTAGTGGAATACCTGGACACAATGGTCACTTGCTCCTAGTGGACACAATGGTCACTTGCTCCTAGTGGACACAATGGTCACTTCCTCCTAGTGGACACAATGGTCACTTGCTCCTAGTGGACACAATGGTCACTTGCTAATAGTGGACACAATGGTCACTTGCTCCTAGTGGACACAATGGTCACTTGCTCCTAGTGGACACAATGGTTCCTTTCTCCTAGTGGACACAATGGTCACTTGCTCCTAGTGGACACAGTGGTCACTTGCTCCTAGTGGACACAATGGTCACTTGCTCCTAGTTGGCATAATGGTCACTTGCTCCTAGTGGACATAATGGTCACTTCCTCCTAGTGGACGCAATGGTCACTTGCTCCTAGTGGACACAATGGTCACTTGCTCCTAGTGGACACAATGGTCACTTGCTCCTAGTGGACACAATGATCACTTGTTCCTAGTGGACACAATGGTCACTTGCTCCTAGTGGACACAACAGTCACTTGCTCCTAGTGGACACAATGGTCACTTGCTCCTAGTGGACACAATGGTCACTTGCTCCTAGTGGACACAGTGGTCACTTGCTCCTAGTGGACACAATGGTCACTTGCTCCTAGTGGACACAATGGTCACTTGCTCCTAGTGGACACAATGGTCACTTGCTCCTAGTGGACACAATGGTCACTTGCTCCTAGTGGACACAATGGTCACTTGCTCCTAGTGGACACAATGGTCACTTCCTCCTAGTGGACACAATGGTCACTTGTTCCTAGTGGACACAATGGTCACTTGCTCCTAGTGGACACAATGGTCACTTGCTCCTAGTGGACACAATGGTCACTTGCTCCTAGTGGACACAATGGTCACTTGCTCCTAGTGGACACAATGGTCACTTGCTCCTAGTGGACACAATGGTCACTTGCTCCTAGTGGACACAATGGTCACTTGCTCCTAGTGGACACAATGGTCACTTGCTCTTAGTGGACACAATGGTCACTTGCTCCTAGTGGACACAATGGTCACTTGCTCCTAGTGGACACAATGGTCACTTGCTCCTAGTGGACACAATGGTCACGTGCTTCTAGTGGACACAATGGTCACTTGCTCCTAGTGGACACAATGGTCACTTGTTCCTAGTGGACACAATGGTCACTTGCTCCTAGTGGACACAATGGTCACTTACTCCTACTGGACACAATGGTCACCTGCTCCTAGTGGACACAATGGTCACTTGATCCTAGTGGACACAATGGTCACTTGCTCCTAGTGGAGACAATGGTCACTTGCTCCTAGTGGACACAATGGTCACTTGCTCCTAGTGGACACAATGGTCACTTGCTCCTAGTGGACACAATGGTCACTTGCTCCTAGTGAACACAATGGTCACTTGCTAAAAGTAGACAAAATAATCACTTGTTCCTAGTGGACACAATGGTCACTTGCTCCTAGTGGACACAATGGTCACTTGCTCCTAGTGGACACAATGGTCACTTGCTCCTAGTGGACACAATGGTCACTTGCTCCTAGTGGACACAATGGTCACTTGCTCCTAGTGGACAAAACGGTCACTTACTCCTAGTGGACACAATGGTCACTTGCTCCTTGTGGACACAATGGTCACTTTCTCCTAGTGGACACAATGGTCACTTGCTCCTAGTGGACACAATGGTCACTTGCTCCTAGTGGACACAATGGTCACTTGCTCCTAGTGAACACAATGGTCACTTGCTCCTAGTGGACACAATGGTCACTTGCTCCTAGTGAACACAATGGTCACTTGCTCCTAGTGGACACAATGGTCAGTTGCTCCTAGTTGGCATAATGGTCACTTGCTCCTAGTGGACACAATGGTCACTTGCTCCTTGTGGATACAATGGTCACTTTCTCCAAGTGGACACAATGGTCACTTGCTCCTAGTGGCCACAATGGTCACTTGCTCCTAGTGGACACAATGGTCACTTGCTCCTAGTGGACACAATGGTCACTTGCTCCTAGTGGACACAATGGTCACTTGCTCCTAGTTGGCATAATGGTCACTTGCTCCTAGTGGACACAATGGTCACTTGCTCCTTGTGGATACAATGGTCACTTTCTCCAAGTGGACACAATGGTCACTTGCTCCTAGTGGCCACAATGGTCACTTGCTCCTAGTGGACACAATGGTCACTTGCTCCTAGTGGACACAATGGTCACTTTCTCCTAGTGGACACAATGGTCACTTGCTCCTAGTGGACACAATGGTCACTTGCTCCTAGTGGACACAATGGTCACTTGCTCCTAGTGAACACAATGGTCACTTGCTCCTAGTGGACACAATGGTCACTTGCTCCTAGTTGGCATAATGGTCACTTGCTCCTAGTGGACACAATGGTCACTTGCTCCTTGTGGATAGAATGGTCACTTTCTCCAGGTGGACACAATGGTCACTTGCTCCTAGTGGCCACAATGGTCACTTGCTCCTAGTGGACACAATGGTCACTTGCTCCTAGTGGACACAATGGTCACTTGCTCCTAGTGGACATAATGGTCACTTGCTCCTAGTGGACACAATGGTCACTTGCTCCTAGTGTGTTATACTCAAATTCTGTCAGTTGAAATGTAACCAATCACAGGCGAGTAGGCCTCTGACGTCATGCCAGACAGAGGAGCATCAGCGATGCTCCCAGCAGCCTCAGTTATCCTCACAGACTCAGAGTAGAAGGACCTCGGCTAGGCAGATATATACCTTGCTATCTCAGTCAATAAATATATACAGAAGCGACTACTGAGTCTACATTCTACCCGAACAAGGCAAATGAATACTGGTAGCAGCAGTGGGATCCAGAAATTTTTTTCTGGAAACAAAAGTTCAAGTACCCAGCATCGCCTCGTGTTCCAGCCGCCACCGCCACCGCCATAAGCCGCCATCCTGCCACCCACGCATCAAATATTGTGCCAGACCGGGGTCCTGCCATCAACCACTACTCCAGGCCAACGTTTCAGAAGTAAGGGTCAATATTTTCCTGTGAGAACGCTCATTCATCAGTGAGGAGGAAGGAAGCTTCCCGCGCCAGCCATTTTTTTGAATCTCGCGCCACCACGTGGGAACCTACACCCACCACCACCACCGCCACCCAAGCTGACAGTATCAAGCTTCGTGAGGGTGCAAGCTACTGCAATCGCCGTCAGCCATCGTCGCAAGTATCAACTGGTTATTCCATCGTCGCAATATTGTCGTCGTCAGAATTTATCTTCGTGCTTCCAGCGTGAACAGTGTGGGGTCCCTGAGTCTCGCGCCACCGCCGCCAGGAGCGCTGCCATCGCATCCAGTTTGTAAACACGCCTCACATGGGCCTCTTCAGATCTTCACGACGCTTCTCCTACTTTGGCTACTGGTGATCCTCATAAATTACAACCCTGAGATAAGTAATTGCTAGTTGAGAACAACGTGCCAAGTGCTAAAAAGTGACTTATGTCATAATTCCCATAATATCCTGTGAATTAACCATTCAGTGACTTGTTCAATATTGGAGCTGGTTCAGTAACCCACTCCCCACAGTTTTCTTGTGTGATTTCAACATTCCTGCTTCTTACAGTAATTTCATTGAATTTTAATTGTTCTCCTAGAGTGTTATTGGTAAATTCAAATTCCAGTGAAGTAAGAAATCCTTGTTTTAGTAGCATTTAAGGATTTGTGCAATATAATTTTTTTTTTAATTCCTCCAGGCCTAAAATTGAAATTTATTCCTTCAACATTGCATATTATAATTTTTTTTACCATAGTTATATACATTCCTGTGTCCAGTTTATGTGCTACATACATATTTCTTGCATTGCCACTTGTTGTGTTGAATCTTTTTAATGAAATTTTGCAATTGCACTTCCAGTTTTTATATTCTCAATTGCTGTGCTTAGTCTGGTTTAATTAATTTACATACATCTAATTCCAGTCATTTTTTTTAATGAAAGATTGCTAAATTTAGTTTACAATTGCTTGTTCTTAATTATTTTCTTGCCTAGCCCAATTTAATAATTTTATTTCTGCCATTTTTACTTTAGCCAAGTTGATATTTTTTTGTGTTTATTTTTGTGTATACTATTTCTGATGCCAGGTGCACTTAATTATAATCTGCGTTCAAATATTACTTCCACGGCTGTGACAATGCCTACCACTGTTGAAACCCCTTCAGAATCAATGGGAACAGTTGCTCGTCCCAATGGCCAGAGATCAGCTCAGGAAATGGCTATTCCTCTTTTTGCCGGTGAATCTCGCTTATTAGAGTCATGGTTTAGTAAGGTTGAAGCGAAAACTGTTGCACGTTTTTCTAAGCCTACTGATGCCGAATACTTAGCAATTGCACGGTCAGCCGTGGACACAACCAAAGGTGATGCACGTTTTGTTGTTGATGAGAAAGCCATTGTTAGCCTCCAGTCTTGGCCTGAATTTAAGGATTTCTTTCGCCGTCGCTTTGTTAATAAAGGAGACCTTGACCCATATAGGTTAGTCAAGAAAATTGCCAATGCCACCATGCAGCCTGGTGAATCGTTTAATGCGTTTACTAGCCGTCTCGATCAGTATCTGTATGCCTTAGTTTCTGCTATGAATAATTCAACTTGGTTAGATAAAGACAATAATCTGTCCCCTGAGGCTATGGCCAAAATGATAGCATTTGGTACTTTAATGCATTTTGCCCCCGAGCATACAAAACCAATCGTTGAGCAACAAAATTTTGGTGTTAAACATGAAATTGGTGAAGTGTTTGAGGCTATTAACAATGCCGCAGATAAACTAGCTCCCCGAAGTGCTCAACTGTTGCCACCCTCTGATGCTGTAAATGTAGTTACAAGCTCTCAGCATCCTCCCACAAATTCTCAAAACTCTTGGTCGCAGAAGCGTACCCATGCTCGTAGCCCCCAGTCAAATTCGCCGCCTCATAAAATGCCGAAACGCCATAGTCCACAACCATCCACTCCCTCATGTTGGCATTGTGGTAAGAGTAACCACCTTGCAAGGGACTGCTGGTCCGCCCCTAGATCATCACCTCCTAGACAATTCTCTCGGCCCCCTCGTCAATCTAATCATTCTAGGCTTCCATATTGCACGTACCATAAACAAGTTGGTCACCACACTGCGGATTGTAGAGCTAGGCAAAGGACATCTCCACCTCGTAACTCCCATGGTCAGTCTTGGCGAGGCTCACAGCGTCCAAGACATTATCAGAACTCTCGTAATTACAACTCCCAGCCCAGCTATAATGCAACTTCAAATTATAATGCTCAGTCACAGAATGCTGGAGCTCAGAATGTTCACTCCATGTCGTCGGGAAACCCCCAAGGCCATCCGCTAACCAATTCAAGCTAGCCAATCCTAGTGCCCTCCCTGTGTATTCAGTAGCTACCCAAAATAGATTTGGACACTTGACAGAGGAGGACACTGACTCTAGACCAGTTGTAGATGTTGACGGATCCACAGTAAATTTGACACAAACAAGACACAGATATCCCAGACAACATAAGTCAAAAATAGTAACTTGTCCAGTCTCAAGTGATGGTCCCCTTGTCTCAGCCATTGTACATGGTAGAGTTTTAAAAGTTTTTCTTGACTCGGGTGCAAAAATTAATATTCTCAAGCCCTCGGCTCTTAGAGACATTGAGAGTAAGCACCCTACTATTTTAAAACAGTCACACATACCTTTTCTAAGTGGTATTTCAGGAAATAAAGTAAAAGTTCAGGGTGAAATTGACCTCCCACTCAAGTTCAATGATGTCACATTGTCTATAACATGTTTAGTTGTTGACATTATTCATTTTCCTGGAGACATTCTCTTAGGTCTGTACACCATGATTGATGAAAATATTGCATTGTTTCCCCATCGTTGGAACATAAGTATCAAAGACCATGTCATACCCTTGTGTAGCATGTATCGACAGGGCCACGAGTTCAATCTTCAATCAGATTATGTTAATTTTGTTGACACCCGCCTTGCAAGCGTAGGTTTGTCAGATCATTGTCGTGGTAGCATACCCGAGAAAACAGGCACTCGATTGAAGCATAGTAGTTGTGCAGTTGTTAAGGAGAATGAGTATCGGGACTTTCTGGAAGGGGACGCCCTAACGGATTCTCGTTGTCTCGCTCGCCTGGCAGCTTCCATCTTTGAAGTCAGTGGTTCCATGGCTACTGACACTGTGCTACACCCTCATTCTCTCACCAGAATAAGAGTTAAGGTTCAGGGAGTGCCTGAGTTGTCGGATGTGATTGCGGAAAGTGAAACATGTAAAGTGAATGGTACATTTGTTGAACCCTCCTGGCACACAGTGCAGGATGGTACTGTCACACTTTTTATAGCAAACACAAGTAATGCCGATATCCATCTCCAGTCTGGTACCCATGTTGTAGATTTTGCCCATTACTCGTTACCGGTGCGAGTTGTGGATGATGTCTCCATGGATCATACTGTTTGTACACTCACACCAGGAGAACAGGGATCTAAGCCAGAGGTGCAAGCGCAACACCTCAGTCCTACTGATTTTCCTGACTCTGTGGCTCAGCTTTTGGAAATTTTGAACAGGAATAGAGCTGTTGTTGCTCTACCAGGAGAAAAATTAGGTCTCACTCCTCTCATTACACATAAAATTCCCCTTGAACAAGGAACTACTCCTATTTATGTACCAGCTTACCGTCTTCCCCATTCTCAGAGAGCAGAAGCAGATAGACTTGTAGAAGAAATGTTACAGAGTGATGTAATTGAATCGAGTAATTCGCCATGGAACGCTCCATTGATTCTTGTACCAAAGCGAGATGGGACTTGGAGACCTGTAATCGATTATCACAAGCTTAACAGAGTAACAATACCTGATCGTTTCCCACTTCCAGTTCTAAATGATTTGTTGCAAAGTATTGGTCGAAACAAAGTATTCTCAACGTTAGATTTGTTGCAGGGATTCTGGCAAATCCCCCTTGATGAGGAAAGTAAACAATTGACAGCCTTTAGTACTCCCAATGGTCATTTTCATTTCAAAAGAATGCCGTTTGGTTTGCGTAGTAGTCCAATAACCTTTTCACGGCTCATGACAAATCTATTTCGTAGATTGATAGGAAGTACGCTTCTAGTTTACCTTGATGATCTCATAATCATGTCGCAAGATGTTCAGACTCATTTCCAGAACCTTGAAAAAGTACTTGCAAAGCTCGCTGAAGCTAATTTAAAAATAAAGCTTGCAAAATGTTCATTTTTAAAGCAAAAGATTAATTTCCTAGGTCATACAGTTACACCTTCAGGTATTACATTGAATGAATCAAAAATTATTGCTGCCCGTGATTTTCCAACACCTCGTACCGCAGAAGCCGTAAGACAGTTCACAGGTCTTGTAGGATTTTATCGTTCATTTATTGCTGGATTCTCTATTATAGCCGCTCCGCTTTACAAGTTGCAAAGAAAAGATGAACCCTTTGTTTGGGGAGAGGCCCAGGATCAATCATTCAAAAAACTCAAAGCAGCCTTGATTTCGTCACCTGTCCTTAGGTACCCAGATTTTTCTAAACCTTTTACGTTGGTTACAGATGCTAGTGACATAGGTCTAGGTGCTGCATTACTTCAAACAGAAGGTCACAGAGATCACGCAATAGCTTATGCTAGCCGTACTTTATCTAAAGAAGAGAAAAATTATAGTGCAACAGAACGAGAAGCCTTGGCAGTTGTTTGGGCACTTAAACATTTCAAGGATACAATTTATAATTACCCAGTTCATGTTCTTACAGATCACCAACCATTAATTCCCTTGTTCAAAAATAAGAATCCAGTTGGAAAGTTTGCTAGATATTTGCTCACAATTCAAGAATTCAATCCCACATTTGGATATATTCCAGGAAAGCAAAATGTTGTAGCCGATGCGTTTTCTTGACACATAGCTGCGATTCAGTTAAATTACCCAGCATTAGATGCTACAGTAGTAGAAACGGAACAAAGACAAGACCCCATATGGGCACCCGTCATTAAATTTTTGACTAAGCAAGACACTCGCCCGATTCATAAACCGCCAGTACCATTGAAAGAACTAGTTATGTTGGACAATTTACTGTGTAGAGTAGTAAAGCTAGGGACAGCCCCGAGGAAATGTTGTCAGTTAGTTGTTCCAGCTGTCTTGGTACCAACTGTGTTAAAAATTATCCATGATGCTCCTGCAAGTGCACATCCAGGAAAGGATCGTACACTCCAACAAGGTCGATTGAAATATTTTTGGCCAAAAATGGCTAAGGAGATTGCTCATTATGTTGACAGATGTTTAACTTGTTTACAGCACAAGGGACATGTTTCAGGACCTAATCCAATTCAGGTGTACCCAGCAACTAAAGCTCCTTGGGAACGAATATCGATGGATTTATTGACAAATTTTGCGGAAACAGAGAAAGGGAACAAACATTTGCTTGTAATGGTCGATAATTTTTCACGGTTTTGTGAACTAGTTCCTATCCCGAACAAAACAGCAGAAACCATAGCCATGCCCATAATAATTGTAGATATAGTATGCCTAAAGTAATCCTTTCAGATAATGGTCCAGAATTCAGTAATAGTATTCTAACTAGCTTGTGTGATTTATATAACATCAAAAAATGTAGCATCATGCCTTATCATCCGGCAAGTAATGGACTAGCTGAACGTACTAACAGGAAAGTGTTAGATGCCTTGAGAGTCACGTTGAATTTTGATAACAACAATTGGGATGATTTTATACCCTTAATTCAGTGTGCTATAAATTCTTCAATTAATGTTTCTACTGGTGACACACCTCACGCTATTCTTTATGGTACAGATAAGATCCTCCCTAATGAATTGATTAACATACCTCCTACTCCCTTATATAACGTAGATGATTTTGTTCAAGTGAAGCATAGACAAATGCAACTAGTATTCAAGAAAATACGAGAACAACTGTCCAAAGCAACAACCGAGTTCACTCTAGCAAGGAATGCACGGGCTAAACCCAGTAAAATAACTATTGGATCTGTAGTAATGATACTTAACCAACACAGGTCTGGTCCTATGTATAAGTTAACTAAGAAATTTTTGGGTCCATATAAGGTAATCGAGCTTATTAAAGGTAACAAATACAGACTTAAGAACTTGTTAACAGGAGAGTATATAAATGAGCATTTAGACCACATGAAGTTAGCTAAAATGACTGTTGACGAGACTGATGAGGAAGATGACAATGAACTTACCCAGACAGATACTCCTACTCGGACACCACCTTCTGTGGTTGACAGACCACTTGATGTTCAGCAACCCCATACTAGCAATTATAATCTTAGATCTAGACCTCTCGTTTCAACCGTGCACTCACCACATGTCCATTGGCTAGATTTTAACGAGGATATCTCTCAAGATGATAGTTTGTCACATGAAGTTTCATCTGTTCCAGACCTTCAGTCAGAGCCAAAGTTGTATAGTGCTCTGGATGAGCTAGGTGTAGATATCCGCAGAATTTATAATTGAATGCACTCTGCAGTTATTCTGTTTGTTTTGAAAAAAAAAAAAAAAAAAAAAAAACACATTTGCAGTATTTCTACCACATGTGTCTTATTATTACCATTATATATAATGTATAGTTTTTCTCAACTTTATTTTGTTATGAATTAGATGCCATTGTTAAGTCTACTACCATTTGTATTTTTACAGTGCTTGTCATAAGAGTTATTATTGTTCTAGCAACCACATTGTGGCCAGTGAATCCTGACTGCTATCACGCAGATGTTAGTCTTCTTGATCCAGGTCTTGTATATGCTTGTAAATATATTGCACATTATATATATTGTACTTTGGTCTTGTAAATATATTGTATATTTCGAAAAAAAGAAAAAAAAAAAAGAGAAAAAAAAATCATTATCTTGAAATTCAATTGTGGTTGTTAGGTCAGAACTTTGTTCTATTAATGTAATAATTGTTTAATTTTGTATGGTTTTCAAGCACATGCCATTGACACATGTTAATAATTTTGTTTAGGCAATACCTTGAGTTGTATTGTTCATATCTGATCAGTAGACATACACATGTTCTTAATACTCTGGTTTAATCAAAGCATTGTTACCATGATTTTCACCTATTATGATGAATTTTTTTTTTTTTGTGCATATATGCCGAGTTGTTAGTATTACGCACACCTGATCTTTCAATGTTTTATTATGCAAATTTCACATGTAAGCCATTATTGAATGCCACCGAGGTCCTTTCAGTATCATTGTAACTATATAGCTAGCCAGAGCTTGTCGACAAGGGACGTCGACTTGGTAGAGTGTCCGAGCGGTGTTATACTCAAATTCTGTCAGTTGAAATGTAACCAATCACAGGCGAGTAGGCCTCTGACGTCATGCCAGACAGAGGAGCATCAGCCATGCTCCCAGCAGCCTCAGTTATCCTCACAGACTCAGAGTAGAAGGACCTCGGCTAGGCAGATATATACCTTGCTATCTCAGTCAATAAATATATACAGAAGCGACTACTGAGTCTACATTCTACCCGAACAAGGCAAATGAATAAGTGGACACAATGGTCACTTGCTCCTAGTGGACACAATGGTCACTTGCTCCTATTGGACACAATGATTACTTGCTCCTAGTGGACACAAAGATCACTTGTTCCTAGTGGACACAATGGTCACTTGCTCCTAGTGGACACAATGGTTACTTGCTCCTAGTGGACACAAAGATCACTTGTTCCTAGTGGACACAATGGTTACTTGCTCCTAGTGGACATAATGGTCACTTGCTCCTAGTGGACACAATGGTCACTTGCTCCTAGTGGCTACAATGGTCACTTGCTCCTAGTGGACACAATGGTCACTTGCTATTAGTGGACACAATGGTCACTTGCTCCTAGTGGACACAATGGTCACTTGCTCCTAGTGGACACAATGGTCACTTGCTCCTAGTGGACACAATGGTCACTTGCTCCTAGTGGACACAATGGTTACTTGCTCCTAGTGGACACAAAGATCACTTGTTCCTAGTGGACACAATGGTCACTTGCTCCTAGTGGACACAATGGTCACTTGCTCCTAGTGGCTACAATGGTCACTTGCTCCTAGTGGACACAATGGTCACTTGCTCCTAGTGGACACAATGGTCACTTGCTCCTAGTGGACACAATGGTCACTTGCTCCTAGTTGGCATAATGGTCACTTGCTCCTAGTGGACACAATGGTCACTTGCTCCTTGTGGATACAATGGTCAGTTTCTCCAAGTGGACACAATGGTCACTTGCTCCTAGTGGCCACAATGGTCACTTGCTCCTAGTGGACACAATGGTCACTTGCTCCTAGTGGACACAATGGTCACTTGCTCCTAGTGGACACAATGGTCACTTGCTCCTAGTGGACACAATGGTCACTTGCTCCTAGTGGACACAATGGTCACTTGCTCCTAGTGGACACAATGGTCACTTGCTCCTAGTGGACACAATGGTTACTTGCTCCTAGTGGACACAAAGATCACTTGTTCCTAGTGGACACAATGGTCACTTGCTCCTAGTGGACACAATGGTCACTTGCTCCTAGTGGCTACAATGGTCACTTGCTCCTAGTGGACACAATGGTCACTTGCTATTAGTGGACACAATGGTCACTTGCTCCTAGTGGACACAATGGTCACTTGCTCCTAGTGGACACAATGGTCACTTGCTCCTAGTGGACACAATGGTCACTTGCTCCTAGTGGACACAATGGTTACTTGCTCCTAGTGGACACAAAGATCACTTGTTCCTAGTGGACACAATGGTCACTTGCTCCTAGTGGACACAATGGTCACTTGCTCCTAGTGGCTACAATGGTCACTTGCTCCTAGTGGACACAATGGTCACTTGCTCCTAGTGGACACAATGGTCACTTGCTCCTAGTGGACACAATGGTCACTTGCTCCTAGTGGACACAATGGTCACTGGCTCCTAGTGGACACAATGGTCACTTGCGCTTAGTGGACACAATGGTCACTTGCTCCTAGTGGACACAATGGTCACTTGCTCCTAGTGGACACAATGGTCACTTGCTCCTAGTGGACACAATGGTCACTTGCTCCTAGTTGGCATAATGGTCACTTGCTCCTAGTGGACATAATGGTTACTTGCTCCTAGTGGACACAATGGTCACTTGCTCCTAGTGGACACAATGATCACTTGTTCCTAGTGGACACAATGGTCACTTGCTCCTAGTGGACACAATGGTCACTTTTTCCTAGTGGACACAATGGTCACTTGCTCCTAGTGGACACAATGGTCACTTGCTCCTAGTGGACACAATGATCACTTGTTCCTAGTGGACACAATGGTCACTTGCTCCTAGTGGACACAGTGGTCACTTGCTCCTAGTGGATACAATGGTCACTTGCTCCTAGTGGAGACAATGGTCACTAGCTCCTAGTTGACACAATGGTCACTTGCTCCTAGTTGGCATAATGGTCACTTGCTCCTAGTGGACACAATGGTCACCTCCTCCTTGTGGATACAATGGTCACTTTCTCGTTGTGGACACAATGGTCACTTGCTCCTAGTGGACACAATGGTCACTTGCTCCTAGTGGACACAATGGTCACTTGCTCCTAGTTGGCATAATGGTCACTTGCTCCTAGTGGACACAATGGTCACTTGCTCCTTGTAGATACAATGGTCACTTTCTCCTAGTACACACAATGGTCACTTGCTCCTAGTCGACCCAATGGTCACTTGCTCCTAGTCGACCCAATGGTCACTTGCTCCTAGTGGACACAATGGTCACTTGCTCCTAGTGGACAAAATGGTCACTTACGCCTAGTTGGCATAATGGTCACTTGCTTCTAGTGGACACAATGGTCACTTGCTCCTAGTGGACACAATGGTCACTTGCTCCTAGTGGACACAATGGTCACTTGCTCCTAGTGGACACAATGGTCACTTGCTCCTAGTGAACACAATGGTCACTTGCTCCTAGTGGACACAATGATCACTTGTTCCTAGTGGACACAATGGTCACTTGCTCCTAGTGGACACAATGGTCACTTGCTCCTAGTGGACACAATGGTCACCTGCTCTTAGTGAACACAATGGTCACTTGTTCCTAGTGGACACAATGGTCACTTGTTCCTAGTGGACACAGTGGTCACTTGCTCCTAGTGGACATAATGGTCACTTGCTCTTAGTGGACACAATGGTCACTTGCTCCTAGTGGACACAATGGTCACTTGCTCCTAGTGTACACAATGGTCACTTGTTCCTAGTGGACACAATGGTCACTTGCTCCTAGTGGACACAATGGTCACTTGCTCCTAGTGCACACAATGGTCACCTGCTCCTAGTGGACACAATGGTCACTTGTTCCTCGTGGACACAATGGTCACTTGTTTCTAGTGGACACAATGGTCACTTGCTCCTAGTGGACACAATGGTCACTTGCTTCTAGTGGACACAATGGTCACTTGCTCCTAGTGGACACAATGGTCTCTTGCTCCTAGTGGACACAATGATCACTTGGTCCTAGTTGACACAATGGTCACTTGCTCCTAGTGGACACAATGGTCACTTGCTCCTAGTGGACACAATAGTCCCTTGCTCCTAGTGGACACAATGGACACTTGCTCCAAGTGTACACAATGGTCACTTGCTCCTAGTGGACACAATGGTCACTTGCTCCTAGTGGACAGAATAGTCTCTTGCTCCTAGTGGACACAATAGTCTCTTGCTCCTAGTGGACACAATAGTCCCTTGCTCCTAGTGGACACAATAGTCTCTTGCTCCTAGTGGACACAATAGTCCCTTGCTCCTAGTGGACACAATGGTCACTTGCTCCTAGTGGTATATCATACCTCCAGTATGATATATAAGTCTACTGGATCAAGTCCAGTAGACTTAGTGTACATCCTCCCCTTTCCTCTGTAGCCTCCTTTACATGTTGCGTTAAGAAAATTATTTCTACAACTTCCACTAATTTCGCTCCCCACGTTTCTTCCCCACCATGAGGACTTCTGGAATCCCAGTCACTCGCTCTATGATTTAGGTCCCCCATGACCAGAAGTTTTAGCTCTCATTGTGTGTGCCACTGTTGCTGCTCTCTGCAATGTCTCTATGCAGGGTTTGTTGTTGTCATCATATTCCTACCTGGGTTTTCTGTTGTTTGGTGGGGTGGTAAATTATATATGTTTTCACTCTGATTCTTGAGTTCTTTGAACTTCCACTTCCGTTTTACTAGGATTGCGACTCCTCCTCCTTGCCTTTGTTGTCTTTCTGCCCTTATCACTTTTAATCCCCTTGGGAATATTGCATCAGAGATCATATCATTTATTTTCGTTTCCACTATTGCAATCAAATCTGGGTTATTTTCACTTACTCGTTCTTTAATTTCCTCAGCTTTGTTTGTAACTCCGTCGGCGTTCGTGTACCAAATCTTCAGGCTCTTCCTGGACACCTTATTGCCAGAGATTTTAGTCTCAGTCAGGTGGGGGTCAGGGACAGAGTGAGGGTCAGGGACTGAGTGAGGGTCAGGGACTGAGTGAGGGTCAGGGACTGAGTGAGGGTCAGGGAGCGAGTGAGGGGTCTGGAAGTGGGTGGGGGATAGGGAGACGAAAGGGATCAGGAAACTGGCGGGGGTCAGGGATAGGGCAGAGGTAAGGAAGTTGGAGGCAGTCACTGAGTGGGCGGGGTCAGGGAGTAATTGGGGAACAGGGGTGTGAATGGTGGGAGTATGGAGTGGGCGGAGGTCAGGGAGAAGGTGGGGGGGGGTCTGAGAAGGGGTGAGGGGTAAAGGAACCAGGAGGAATCAGGGAGCAGGCTCGGTCAGGGAATGTGTGTACTCATCTAATTGTACTTGCGGAGGTTGAGCTCTGGCTCTTTGGCCCCACCTCTCAACCGTAAATCGACTGATGTACAAGTTCCTGAGCCTATTGGGCTCTATCACTTCTACGCTTCAAACTGTGTATGGAGTCAGACTCCACCACATCACTTCCTAGTGCATTCCATTTGTCAATCACTATGACACTAAAAAACAGTCTAAGAAAATGCAGTCTGCCCACCCTTCTCTTTTTGCCTAATTTTTGTTGCTTGGTCATAGAATTCTAAACCTGTGAGGCACGATTTACCATCTCTGAACCTATGCTGGTAATGTGTTACAAAGCTATTCCCCTCCAGATGCCCTACAAGCCTTTTCCTCACGATCTTCTCCATCACCTATCATGGTATACAAGTTAGGGAAACTGGCCTATAGTTCAGTGCCTCTTGCCTGTCACCCGTTTTGTATATTGGGACTGCATTAGCTGTCTTCCAACTTTCCGGTAGGTCTCCTATTTCCAGTGACCTGTTATACACCATAGAGAGAGGCACACTTAGTGCTTCTGCACCTTCCTTTAGTATCCATAGTGAGATTCTGTCAGGCCCAACAGCCTTTGACACATTCAGCTCCAACAGACACCTTTTGACCTCATCACTGGTGAGGTCAAAAGGTTTGTTTATTGTTGTTATTGTTTCCTTGTTTTATTGTTAAGACTTCCAGGAATCTCGTGTTGAGCTCTTCACACACACCTCCTTGTCATTCTTTGTGTATCTGTTCTTCCCTTTTCTCAGTTTCATCACTTGTTCCTTTACTGCTGTTTTCCTCCTGATGTGGCTGTAGAGCAGTTTTGGTTGGGGCTTGGCTTTACTTGCAATGTCATTTTCAAACTGTCTTTCTGCTTCCCTCCTCACTCTGAGGTACTCATTTCTGGCCCTCTGGTATCTCTCCCTGCTCTCTGGTGTTCTGTTATTCCTGTAGTTTCTCCATGTTCTTGTACTCAATTGCTTCGCTATCTTACATTTCTGACTGAACCATGGATTCTTCAGTTGCTTTTCATTTTTCTCCTTTTGGGGCGGGATAAGCCTGTCTGCAGCTTCCTGGCACTTCTGGGTGATATATAGTCCATCATTTCCAGTACAGTCTTTTCTCTGAGTTCTGTTTCCCATGGTATTCCCATTAGGAAGTTCCTCATCTCATTATATTTTCCTCATCGGTAATTTAGCCTTTTCATTTCCGACCCCTTCCTTGGATAGGTTATCCCTCCCTCCACCAGATACTCAAATGTCAATACACTGTAGTCACTCATTCCCATGGAGGCTTCAAATTTGACTTCCCTTATTTCTGACTCAATCAACGTGAATATCAGGTCGAGTCTAGCTGGTTCGTCATTGCCTCTCACTCTTGTGGGTTCCCTGACATGTTGACTCAGTAAGTTCCTTGTTGCCACTTCCAAGAGTTTAGCTCTCCATGTATCTTCACCTCAATGTGGGTCCCCATTCTCCCAGTCTATCTTTCATTGTTGAAATATATCACATATCACACACATATACCCCATTGGTGTAGGAAGAACTTCCATGGGCAGAGCTACTTGGATAGGCTCATCCTCTTGTGGTGTAGTTACCATGGGTTTGAGGGGAGGTGGGGTGGTGGATGGAGGGCTTAGCTCTTGTCTAGGCCTTCTTGGGGCAGGAAGAAGACCAGTGTTTGTGGGATAGGGGGGGGGGCAAGGAGTGCTCGGGGTGGGGCGGGGGGGGGACGGGAATGCTCTGGAAGGGGGGGGGGGGCAGTGGGGGCTTAGTGCTCTTGGTGCTGGGTCGGGGCAGGGATGCCCGTGGTAGGGGGGGGGGGCAGGGGTGCCCGTGGTAGGAGGGGGGGGGGAGGCAGGGGATGCTCGGGGTGAGGGCTCATCCTCCTGTGGATGATGGGCTTAGATCTTGTCTGGACCTTCCCTCTACCTGCACCTTTTCCTTGCATCTGCTGCCTGTATTATCTTGTCCCCTGGTCATGTCCCTCTAAACGAATATCTCTCTTTATTCCCCTACTTACTGCAGTTTCCTCTTCTTTACTTGAATGTCCTCTTTGGTGGCCTCGTTCCTGAATACTACCTTTATTAATTTATTTTTGTCTTTCTTGCACTGTCCAAGCCAGAAAACCTTCTCTATGCATTACTCAGCCCTTTCATTTGTATCTCCTTCAGTATCCCTAGCACTGCAGCTTTGTCGTTAGCCTTCTTCTCTTCCTGCCTGGAACCTTCTTGTTCCATAATACCTACCACGACTACAGCTCTTTTCCTTTCCATTAGCTGGCTTGTGCATCTAGCTGCCTCTCATGACGTTACTACTCTCATTGCCACCTCCTTAACTATGGACATGGCTTCTGGGCTCTTTCTCAGCATCTCAGCAAAGGTGGCACCCATTGTAGAGGTCCCTATCATTTCTATATTCCCTGCTACTTAGGGGATGGTTGCTTGGGTGGGAGTCTGGGGAAGGTTTCTTTTTAGGGTTTTTTATCTCCTCCTGTACTGCTCTTAGTTCCATCTGTTGTTTACTTATGTCTTTCAATTCCCCGCTGATTTCCCTCCATGCTTGAGCGATCATCTCCATACATGACTCGTCCACCTGTGTTCTGTTGTCCTGCCATCATGCTTGAGCCATTTTTTTGGTACATATGGTTAGTGTTAGACCACAAGGATCAGAGAGATGAAGGAGGAGGGAGAGAGAGAGAGAGAGAGAGAGAGAGAGAGAGAGAGAGAGAGAGAGAGAGAGAGAGAGAGAGAGAGAGAGAGAGACAGACAGACAGACAGACAGAGAGCGAGAGAGAGAGAGAGAGAGAGAGAGAGAGAGAGAGAGAGAGAGAGAGAGAGAGAGAGAGAGAGAGAGAGAGAGAGGGAGAGAGTCGTCCTACATCCTTCAGGTTTCATAATTAATTATTTCTGTCCTTCCTGGGAAATCAGCAGTGTTGGCACATTCAGGTTTCAGGAAGGCGGTGGCAGTGTAAGTTTAAGTATTAATTATTATTTAAAATCTTAACCCTTCATTTTGTTGCTCCCCCATTTAATATTTCAGTTTAATATAAGCTGGGAGTTCAGTGCGGGTCACAGTGAGCTTGCAAGCAGTGTTAAGCTGGGGTTTTAAGTGAGAAGCCGGAGTAGCATGTGAAAGCATTGCAGCTTTCTGACAGTCTAAGAAAATGCAGTCTGCCCATTCTTTAATTCTTACTTAATGCTTGTTGTTTGGTCACACAGTCCCGTCTCTCCAGATGTGTTACCAGGCTTTTTCTCACGATCTTCTCCATCACCTTGCATGGTATACAAGTTAAGGACACCGGCCTGGAGTTTAGTGCCTCCTGCCTGTCACCTTTTTTTCTATATTGGGACTACGTTAACTGTCTTTCAACTCTCTGGTAGATCTTCTGTTTCCAGTGACTTGTTATACATTGTAAATAGTTGCACTCAAAGTGCTTCTGCTCCCTCTTTAGCATCCATGTTTGTGTGTGTGTACTCACCTAGCTGTGCGTGCAAGGATTGAGCTCTGGCTTTTTGAGTGCGTCTCTCAACTGTCAATCAATCAACAGTTTTTTTTCCACACACACACACACAGACACACACACACACACACACACACACACACACACACACACACACACACACACACACACACACACACACACAGAACTACACTGTAATAAGGAAAAAGAGGGAAGGACGGGGAGGAGATGGAGTGGCCCTACTAATGAGAAAGGAATGGAGCTGCAAGGAGATGGTCATCCCGGGCTGCGAGGGATTCAGAGACTACATAACAGGCATCATGACATTGGGAGGACCAAAAGTAATAGCAGCAGTGATATATAACCCTCCACCAAATGACAGAAGACCAAGGCAAGAGTATGACAACAAAAGCATGGCAGTTAACATTATAATTGAGAAGGCAGCCTCTGCTGCCTGTAGAAATAGATCCCACCTGCTCATCATGGGCGACTTCAATCACGGAAAGACAGACTGCGAGAAACAAGGAATCACATGGAGGAGAGGATACATGGAGAGCCAAACTAATGGAGGTGGCGACAAGAAACTTTCTAAGCCAACATGTCAGGGAGGTTATCTTGAGGTTATCTTGTTTCCTTATTACAGTGTAGTTCTGTGTGTGTGTGTTTGTGTGTGTGTGTGTGTGTGTGTGTGTGTGTGTGTGTGTGTGTGTGTGTGTGTGTGTGTGTGTGTGTGTACTCACCTAGTTGTGTTTGCGGGGGTTGAGCTCTGGCTCTTTGGTCCCGCCTCTCAACCGTCAATCAACAGGTGTACAGATTCCTGAGCCTATCGGGCTCTGTCATATCTACACTTGAAACTGTGTATGGAGTCAGCCTCCACCACATCACCCCCTAATGCATTCCATTTGTCAACCACTCTGACACTAAAAAAGTTCTTTCTAATATCTCTGTGGCTCATTTGGGCACTCAGTTTCCACCTGTGTCCCCTTGTGCGTGTTCCCCTTGTGTTAAATAGACTGTCTTTATCTACCCTATCAATCCCCTTCAGAATCTTGAATGTGGTGATCATGTCCCCCCTAACTCTTCTGTCTTCCAGCGAAGTGAGGTTTAATTCCCGTAGTCTCTCCTCGTAGCTCATACCTCTCAGCTCGGGTACTAGTCTGGTGGCAAACCTTTGAACCTTTTCCAGTTTAGTCTTATCCTTGACTAGATATGGACTCCATGCTGGGGCTGCAAACTCCAGGATTGGCCTGACATATGTGGTATACAAAGTTCTGAATGATTCTTTACACAAGTTTCTGAATGCCGTTCGTATGTTGGCCAGCCTGGCATATGCCGCTGATGTTATCCGCTTGATATGTGCTGCAGGAGACAGGTCTGGCGTGATATCAACCCCCAAGTCTTTTTCCTTCTCTGACTCCTGAAGAATTTCCTCTCCCAGATGATACCTTGTATCTGGCCTCCTGCTCCCTACACCTATCTTCATTACATTACATTTGGTTGGGTTAAACTCTAACAACCATTTGTTCGACCATTCCTTCAGCTTGTCTAGGTCTTCTTGAAGCCTCAAACAGTCCTCTTCTGTTTTAATCCTTCTCATAATTTTAGCATCGTCCGCAAACATTGAGAGAAATGAATCGATACCCTCCGGGAGATCATTTACATATATCAGAAACAAGATAGGACCGAGTACAGAGCCCTGTGGGACTCCACTGGTGACTTCACGCCAATCGGAGGTCTCACCCCTCACCGTAACTCTCTGCTTCCTATTGCTTAGATACTCCCTTATCCACTGGAGCACCTTACCAGCTACACCTGCCTGTCTCTCCAGCTTATGTACCAGCCTCTTATGCGGTACTGTGTCAAAGGCTTTCCGACAATCCAAGAAAATGCAGTCCGCCCAGCCCTCTCTTTCTTGCTTAATCTGTGTCACCTGATCGTAGAATTCTATCAAGCCTGTAAGGCAAGATTTACCCTCCCTGAATCCATGTTGGCGATTTGTCACGAAGTCCCTTCTCTCCAGATGTGTTACCAGGTTTTTTCTCACGATCTTCTCCATCACCTTGCATGGTATACAAGTCAAGGACACTGGCCTGTAGTTCAGTGCCTCTTGTCTGTCGCCCTTTTTGTATATTGGGACCACATTCGCCGTCTTCCATATTTCTGGTAGGTCTCCCGTCTCCAGTGACCTACTATACACTATGGAGAGTGGCAAGCAAAGTGCCTCTGCACACTCTTTCAGTACCCATGGTGAGATCCCATCTGGACAAACAGCCTTTCTAACATCCAGATCCAGCAGGTGTCTCTTGACCTCCTCTCTCGTAATTTCGAACTCCTCCAAGGCCGCCTGGTTTACCTCCCTTTCTCCTAGCACAGTGACCTCACCCTGTTCTATTGTGAAGACCTCCTGGAACCTCTTGTTGAGTTCCTCACACACCTCTCTGTCATTCTCTGTATACCTGTCCTCGCCTGTTCTAAGTTTCAATACCTGTTCTTTCACTGTTGTTTTCCTTCTGATGTGACTGTGGAGTAGCTTTGGTTCGGTCTTGGCTTTGTTTGCTATATCATTTTCAAAATTTTTCTCTGCTTCTCTTCTCACCCTGACGTACTCATTCCTGGTTCTCTGGTATCTCTCTCTGCTTTCTGGTGTTCTGTTATTCCGGAAGTTCCTCCACGCCTTTTTGTTCAGTTTCTTCGCTTCCATACATGCCCTATTATACCATGGATTCTTCTGTTGCTTCTCGGATTTTTCCCTTTGGGCCGGGATGAACCTGTTTACTGCCTCCTAACACTTTTGGGTAACATAGTCCATCATACCCTGTACAGACTTGTCTCTGAGGTCTGTGTCCCAAGGTATTTCACTTAGGAAACTTCTCATCTGTTCATAATTCCCCTTTCGGTATGCCAGCCTTTTGATTCCTAGTTCTTTTTGGGGGGAGATAAGTCCTAGTTCTACCAGGTACTCAAAGTTCAATACACTGTGGTCACTCATTCCCAAGGGCGCTTCCATCTTAACTTCCCTTATATCCCATTCATTTAGGGTAAATATCAAATCAAGCATTGCTGGTTCATCTTCTCCTCTCATTCTTGTTGGTTCTTTGGTGTGCTGGCTTAGAAAGTTTCTTGCTGCCACGTCCAGCAGCTTAGCTCTCCATGTTTCTGGTCCTCCATGCGGGTCTCTGTTCTTCCAATCTATCTTCCCATGGTTGAAGTCTCCCATAATTAGTAGTCCAGATCCATTCCTGCTAGCAACAGAAGCTGCTCTTTCTATTATGTTAATGGTGGCCATGTTGTTTCTATCATATTGCTGTCTAGGTCTTCTGTCATTTGGTGGTGGATTATATATGACTGCGACTATAATTTTTTTCCCTCCATTTGTTACAGTACCTGCTATGTAGTCACTGAAACCTTCACAGCCCTGAATATCCATCTCCTCAAAATCCCAGCCTTTTCTTACCAGCAGAGCTACACCACCCCCACCTCTTCCTTCCCTCTCTTTCCTCATAACATAATAGTCCTGTCGGAACACTGCATTTGTTATCGTTTTCGTGATCTTTGTTTCTGTGAGGGCTATTATGTCTGGGTTTTCCTCTAGTACCAGTTCTCCAAGCTCATTTGCTTTATTTGTAATTCCATCTATGTTAGTGTACATCGCTTTGAGGCTCACTTTCTTCTGTCCCTTCTCAAATCGCCTCCTTGGTGAGTGTTCTGCTGGTGGGGGAGGCTGTTCCATGGGTGTGAGGACCTGTGAGGTGGAAAACAGGGTCTCAGAGGATACTGGGATGAGGGGCGGGGGATCCAGTGAAGGGGGAGGGACAGGGAGGGTATGGGGTGAAAGGGGAGGGAGGACGGGAAGGAAAGGGGGGGAGGGAGGACTCGGGAGGAGGGGAGGGGTAGAAGGGTGGGGATTGGGTGTGGGAGGAGGGAGATTTGGCTGAACATTTGAGTGGGGGCAGGGAGGGTTTGGGGTAGGGGGGGTTTCTATGCAGAGGAGGGAGGCGGGTATGTGTATGTGTGTGTGTGTGTGTGTGTGTGTGTGTGTGTACTCACCTAGTTGTACTCACCTAGTTGTGTTTGCGGGGGTTGAGCTCTGGCTCTTTGGTCCCGCCTCTCAACCGTCAATCAACAGGTGTACAGATTCCTGAGCCTATCGGTCTCTGTCATATCTACACTTGAAACTGTGTATGGAGTCAGCCTCCACCACATCACTTCCTAATGCATTCCATTTGTCAACCACTCTGACACTAAAAAAGTTCTTTCTAATATCTCTGTGGCTCATTTGGGCACTCAGTTTCCACCTGTCTCCCCTAGTACGTGTGCCCCTTGTGTTAAATAGACTGTCTTTATCTACCCTATCAATCCCCTTCAGAATCTTGAATGTGGTGATCATGTCCCCCCTAACTCTTCTGTCTTCCAGCGAAGTGAGGTTTAATTCCCGTAGTCTCTCCTCGTAGCTCATACCTCTCAGCTTGGGTACTAGTCTGGTGGCAAACCTTTGAACCTTTTCCAGTTTAGTCTTATCCTTGACTAGATATGGACTCCATGCTGGGGCTGCATACTCCAGGATTGGCCTGACATATGTGGTATACAAAGTTCTGAATGATTCTTTACACAAGTTTCTGAATGCCGTTCGTATGTTGGCCAGCCTGGCATATGCCGCTGATGTTATCCGCTTGATATGTGCTGCAGGAGACAGGTCTGGCGTGATATCAACCCCCAAGTCTTTTTCCTTCTCTGACTCCTGAAGAATTTCCTCTCCCAGATGATACCTTGTATCTGGCCTCCTGCTCCCTACACCTATCTTCATTACATTACATTTGGTTGGGTTAAACTCTAACAACCATTTGTTCGACCATTCCTTCAGCTTGTCTAGGTCTTCTTGAAGCTTCAAACAGTCCTCTTCTGTTTTAATCCTTCTCATAATTTTAGCATCGTCCGCAAACATTGAGAGAAATGAATCGATACCATCCGGGAGATCATTTACATATATCAGAAACAAGATAGGACCGAGTACAGAGCCCTGTGGGACTCCACTGGTGACTTCACGCCAATCGGAGGTCTCACCCCTCACCGTAACTCTCTGCTTCCTATTGCTTAGATACTCCCTTATCCACTGGAGCACCTTACCAGCTACACCTGCCTGTCTCTCCAGCTTATGTACCAGCCTCTTATGCGGTACTGTGTCAAAGGCTTTCCGACAATCCAAGAAAATGCAGTCCGCCCAGCCCTCTCTTTCTTGCTTAATCTGTGTCACCTGATCGTAGAATTCTATCAAGCCTGTAAGGCAAGATTTACCCTCCCTGAATCCATGTTGGCGATTTGTCACGAAGTCCCTTCTCTCCAGATGTGTTACCAGGTTTTTTCTCACGATCTTCTCCATCACCTTGCATGGTATACAAGTCAAGGACACTGGCCTGTAGTTCAGTGCCTCTTGTCTGTCGCCCTTTTTGTATATTGGGACCACATTCGCCGTCTTCCATATTTCTGGTAGGTCTCCCGTCTCTAGTGACTTACTATACACTATGGAGAGTGGCAGGCAAAGTGCCTCTGCACACTCTTTCAGTACCCATGGTGAGATCCCATCTGGACCAACAGCCTTTCTAACATCCAGATCCAGCAGGTGTCTCTTGACCTCCTCTCTCGTAATTTCGAACTCCTCCAAGGCCGCCTGGTTTACCTCCCTTTCTCCTAACACAGTGACCTCACCCTGTTCTATTGTGAAGACCTCCTGGAACCTCTTGTTGAGTTCCTCACACACCTCTCTGTCATTCTCTGTATACCTGTCCTCGCCTGTTCTAAGTTTCAATACCTGTTCTTTCACTGTTGTTTTCCTTCTGATGTGACTGTGGAGTAGCTTTGGTTCGGTCTTGGCTTTGTTTGCTATATCATTTTCAAAATTTTTCTCTGCTTCTCTTCTCACCCTGACGTACTCATTCCTGGTTCTCTGGTATCTCTCTCTGCTTTCTGGTGTTCTGTTATTCCGGAAGTTCCTCCACGCCTTTTTGTTCAGTTTCTTCGCTTCCATACATGCCCTATTATACCATGGATTCTTCTGTTGCTTCTCGGATTTTTCCCTTTGGGCCGGGATGAACCTGTTTACTGCCTCCTGACACCTTCGGGTAACATAGTCCATCATACCCTGTACAGACTTGTCTCTGAGGTCTGTGTCCCAAGGTATTTCACTTAGGAAACTTCTCATCTGTTCATAATTCCCCTTTCGGTATGCCAGCCTTTTGATTCCTAGTTCTTTTTTGGGGGAGATAAGTCCTAGCTCTACCAGGTACTCAAAATTCAATACACTGTGGTCACTCATTCCCAAGGGCGCTTCCATCTTAACTTCCCTTATATCCCATTCATTTAGGGTAAATATCAAATCAAGCATTGCTGGTTCATCTTCTCCTCTCATTCTTGTTGGTTCTTTGGTGTGCTGGCTTAGAAAGTTTCTTGTTGCCACGTCCAGCAGCTTAGCTCTCCATGTTTCTGGTCCTCCATGCGGGTCTCTGTTCTTCCAATCTATCTTCCCATGGTTGAAGTCTCCCATAATTAGTAGTCCAGATCCATTCCTGCTAGCAACAGAAGCTGCTCTTTCTATTATGTTAATGGTGGCCATGTTGTTTCTATCATATTCCTGTCTAGGTCTTCTGTCATTTGGTGGTGGATTATATATGACTGCGACTATAATTTTTTTTCCCTCCATTTGTTACAGTACCTGCTATGTAGTCACTGAAACCTTCACAGCACTGAATATCCATCTCCTCAAAATCCCAGCCTTGTCTTACCAGCAGAGCTACACCACCCCCACCTCTTCCTTCCCTCTCTTTCCTCATAACATAATAGTCCTGTGGGAACACTGCATGTGTGTGTGTGTGTGTGTGTGTGTGTGTGTGTGTGTGTGTGTGTGTGTGTGTGTGTGTGTGTGTGTGTGTGTGGAAAAAAACTGTTGATTGATTGACAGTTGAGAGACGGACTCAAAAAGGGAACCCACTAGGATGAGAGGAAACGATGAACCAGCGAGACTCGACCTAGTCTTCACTTTGAACGACTCCGACACAAGGGAAATCGGCTATGAGGCCCCGGTAGGAATGAGCGACCACAGTTTACTGGCGTTTGAGTATCTGGATGAGGAAGGGTTATTGAACTCGAGGAGGGATACTGAAAACAAAAAACTGACATTCCAAAAGGGAAACTATGTGGAGTTAAGAATATTCATAACAGATATAACATGGGAAACAGAGCTCAGGGGAAAGACGGCCCAAGACATGACGGACTTCATCACGCACAAGTGCAAGGAAGCAGCAAACAAGTTTGTCCCAGTCCAAAAGGAAACCATTGAAATGAATATGCGAAACCAATGGTTTATTCAGAGATGTAGGCTAGCTAAGCAGCAAAGTAAAAGGGCATGGAGGAACTATAGGAATAACAGGACACTGGAGAGCAGAGAAAGATACCAGAGTGCCAGGATTGAATATGTCAGGATGAGAACAGAGGCAGAAAAACAATACAAAAATGACATCGCAAGGAAGGCAAAGACTCAACCTAAATTGCTGCACAGCCACATCAGGAGAAAAACAACAGTAAAGGAACAGGTAATGAATATAAGGATAGGGGCAGAAGGATTCACAACAAACGACACAGAAGTGTGTGAGGAACTGAATAAAAAATTCCAGGTCTTCTCCTTAGAGCAGAGAGAGATTCCAGAGATAAGAGAGGGAATAGTTAACCAGGAACCACTAGAAGAGTTTAAGATTACCAGCGGGGAAGTAAAGAAGTGTTTACTAGAGTTGGATGTGACAAAGGCTATAGGCCCAGATGGAATCTCTCCTTGGATACTAATGGAAGGAGCAGAAGCACTGTGCTTGCCACTCTCCATAGTGTAAAACAAATCACTGGCAACAGGGGAACTGCCAGAAATTTGGAAGGCAGCTAATGTAGTTCCAATATACAAGAAAGGGGATAGGCAGGAAGCACTGAACTACAGGCCAGTGTCCCTAACCTGCATACCATGCAAGCTGATGGAGAAGATTGTGCGAAGAAAGCTAGTGGAACATCTGGAGCGAAAGAACTTTGTAACACAGCATCAACATGGGTTCAGAGATGGCAAGTCCTGCCTCACAGGGGTAATTGAATTCTACGACCAGGCAACAAAAATCAGGCAAGAAACAGAGGGGTGGGCAGACTTCATATTTTTGGATTGCCAAAAAGCCTTTGATACAGTACTACACAAGAGGCTAGTGAAAAAGTTGGAGATGCAGGCTGGAGTGAAAGGGAAGGTACTCCGTTGGATAAGGGAGTACCTAAGTAACAGACGACAACGAGTCACTGTGAGGGATGAGGTCTCGGATTGGCGAGACGTTACAAGTGGAGTCCCCAGGGGTTAGTCCTTGGACCAATACTTTTTCTGATATATGTAAATGATCTCCCAGAGGGTATAGAATCGTTTCTCTCAATGTTTGCTGATGATGCAAAAATTATGAGGCGGATTGAAACAGAGAATGATAGTAGGAGGCTACAAGACGACCTGGACAGACTGAATGAATGGTCCAACAAATGGCTGCTAAAGTTTAACCCGAGTAAATGCAAAGTAATGAAACTAGGCGGTGAAAACAGGAGGCCAGACACAAGATACAGAATAGGAGATGAAGTACTTAATGAAACGGACAGAGAGAATGATCTAGGAATTAATATCACACCAAACCTGTCTCCTGAAGCCCACATAAAAAGAATTACGTCTGCGGCATATGCGAGGCTGGCTAACATCAGAACAACCTTCAGGAACCTGTGTAAGGAATCGTTTAGAATCTTGTACACCACATACGTAAGACCAATTCTGGAGTATGCGGCCCCAGCATGGAGCCCGTACCTTGTCAAGCACAAGACGAAGCTGGAAAAAGTTCAGAGGTATGCCACTAGGCTAGTCCCAGAACTAAGAGGCATGAGTTACTAGGAAAGGCTACGGGAAATGCACCTTACGACACTGGAAGACAGAATAGTGAGGGGAGACATGATCACTACCTACAAAATCCTCAGGGGAATTGACAGGGGTAGACAAGGATAAACTATTCAACACTGGCGGTACGTGAACAAGGGGACACAGGTGGAAACTGAGTACCCAAATGATCCACAGGGACGTCAGAAAGAACTTTTTCAGTGTCAGAGTAGTTAACAGGTGGAATGCATTAAGCAGAGATGTGGGTGGAGGCTGACTCCATACACAGTTTTAAATGTAGATATGATAGAGCCCAGTAGGCTCAGGAATATGTGAGAAAAGGAAAAAAGATTTTTCTCTCTCTGACTCTTGAAGAATTTCATCTCCCAGATGATACTTCGTATCTGGCCTCCTGCTCCCTACGCCTATCTTCATTACTAACATTTGCTTGGGTTAAACTCTAACAACCATTTGTTCGACCATTCCTTCAGCTTGTCTAGGTCTTCTTGAAGCCACAAGCAGTCCTCCTCTGTCTTAATCCTTCTCATAATTTTGGCATCGTCAGCAAACATTGAGAGAAATTAATCTATACCCTCCGGGAGATCATTTACATATATCAGAAACAAGATAGGACCGAGTACAGAACCCTGTGGGACTCCACTGGTGACTTCACGCCAATCTGAGGTCTCACCCCTCGCCGTAACTCTGCTTCCTATTGCTTAGGTACTCCCTTATCTACTGGAGCACTTTACCAGCTACACCTGCCTGTCTCTCCAGCTTATGTACCAGCCTCTTATGCGGAACTGTGTCAAAGGCTTTCCGACAATCCAAGAAAATGCAGTCTGCCCAGCCTTCTCTTTCTTGCTTAATTTGTGTTACCTGGTCGTAGAATTCTATTAAGCCTGTAAGGCAAGATTTACCCTCCCTGAACCCATGTTGGCGATTTGTCACGAAGTCCTTTCTCTCCAGATGTGTTACTAGGTTTTTTCTCGCGATATTCTCCATCACCTTGCATGGTATACAAGTCAAGGACACTGGCCTGTAGTTCAGTGCCTCTTGCCTGTTGCCCTTTTTGTATATTAGGACCACATTTGCCGTCTTCCATATTTCTGGTAGGTTTCCCGTCTCCAGTGACCTACTATACACTATGGAGAGTGGCAAGCAAAGTGTCTCTGCACACTCTTTCAGTACCCATGGTGAGATCCCTTCTGGACCAACAGCCTTTCTAACGTCTAGATCCAGCAGGTGTCTCTTGACCTTCTCACTCGTAATTTCGAACCCTTCCAAGGCCACCTGGTTTACTTCCCGTTCTTCTAGCACAGTGACCCCACCTTGTTCTATTGTGAAGACCTCCTGGAACCTCTTGTTCAGTTCTTCACACACCTCTTTGTCATTCTTTGTATACCTGTCCTCGCTTGTTCTAAGTTTCATTACCTGTTCTTTCACTGTTGTTTTCCTCCTGATGTGACTATGGAGCAGCTTTGGTTCGGTTTTGGCTTTGTTTCCTATATCATTTTCATAATTTTTCTCTGCTTCTCTTCTCACCCTAACATACTCATTCCTGGTTCTCTGGTATCTCTCTCTGCTTTCTGGTGTTCTGTTATTCCGGAAGTTCCTCCACGCCCTTTTGTTCAGTCCCTTTGCTTCCATAAATGCCCTATTATACCATGATTCTTCTGTTGCTTCTCGGATGTTTCCCTTTGGGACGGGATGAACCTGTTTACTGCCTCCTGACACTTTTGGGTGACATAGTCCATCATATCTTGTACAGACTTATCTCTGAGGTCTGTGTCCTAAGGTATTTCCCTCAGGAAACGTCTCATCTCATAGTTCCCATTTCGGTATGCCAGCCTTTTGTTTCCTAGTTCTTTTTGGGGGGAGATAATTCCTAGCTCCACCAGGTACTCAAAGTTTAATACACTGTGGCCACTCATTCCCAAGGGCGCTTCCATCTTAAATTCCCTTATATCCCACTCATTTAGGGTAAATATCAGATCGAGCATGGCTGGTTCATCTTCTCCTCTCATTTTTGTTGGTTCCTTGATGTGCTGGCTTAGAGTGTGTCTTGTTGCCACGTCCAGCAGCTTAGCTCTCCATGTTTCTGTTTGTGTGTGTGTGTGTGTTTACTAGTTGTGTTTACTAGTTGTGTTTTTGCGGGGTTGAGCTTTGCTCTTTCGGCCCACCTCTCAACTGTCAATCAACTGTTTACTAGCTAACTACTAACTTACTAACTACTTTTTTTTTTTTTTCCCACACCACACACACACACACACCCCAGGAAGCAGCCCGTGACAGCTGACTAACTCCCAGGTACCTATTTACTGCTAGGTAACAGGGGCACTTAGGGTGAAAGAAACTTTGCCCATTTTTTTCTGCCTCGTGCGGGAATCGAACCCGCGCCACAGAATTACGAGTCCTGCGCGCTATCCACCAGGCTACGAGGCCCCGTAGTGTGTGTGTGTGTGTGTCTGCTCGAGTATGCGTGCGTGCTTGAATGCATATACGTGTGAATGTCTGTGTGGGAGCGTCAACGCCGAATTATTCATTCATACCATCTTGAGGACCACTTGCCATGTCTTACCACCACTTACTCCATGGTTACATGATATTGTTCTCGCGTTTCCAAACATTTCTCTTAAAGTTACATCTTGCATTATAATTCACTTTTTTAGTGTTCTTGGGAGCAAGAATATGTGAGGAGCGTCGTGCGTGTTGTCTGCTCCGTCCGCCAATAACCACTGCGTCAGGATTTATTGCCACTGACTCTTACATATATTTTGGCGGTAAATCTTGGGGAGCGGAGAGCCAATCACCTCCAAGGAATAGAGACGTTAGGGGTAGCGGTGCAATCTGATTGGTTCACATGCAGCATGGCGACCTAGTGCAGGGAACCTGATTGGTTTTGCAGCAATGCGCACTAGGAAAAAAATGTGATTAGTTTAGACCATAAGGAAAGTTTTAGTACGGGGAAAATGATTGGTCCAGGCTATAAGTGGAGCGTTCACACGTTAATGGTGATTGGGGCCGACCAAGACACAAAGTTTTAAAACACAGACAGAGATTGGTCCACACTAATAAAGGTGAATTCATTTCCAAAACGTTGATTAGTCCAGACTACAACGAATACAAATGATTCGCCAGTTGGTACAGCGACTACTGATGCAAAGCTCATCATCACCATCACCATCGTCATCATCACCATCACCATCGTCATCCTCACCATCATCGTCACCATCACCATCATCGTCACCATCACCATCGTCATCCTCACCATCATCGTCACCATCACCATCATCGTCACCATCACCATCGTCATCCTCACCATCATCGTCACCATCACCATCATCGTCACCATCACCATCGTCATCCTCACCATCACCATCATCGTCACCATCACCATCGTCATCCTCACCATCGTCACCATCACCATCATCGCCATCATCACTATCGTCACCATCATCACCATCGCCATCACCATCATCACTATCGTCACCATGTTAACATAAACAGGGATGATGCACTAACGGAGAATTAAGTGAGTGGAAAAGCGGCACAAGCGCCAGGCTGTTGTAGTCCCATCAGTGATTGTTGAGCGGAGGCGAGGACCATCCTACACCCCCCCCCCCCCGGGCTTTGTGTACAACCGCATCGACGTGGACGGACGGTCTTCCTTCTTGCCAGTCTGCGTTCAATCCCCGAGCGTCCAAGCGGTTGGTAGTAATTCCCTCACTCCGTCCTGGTGGTATGAGGACAAATGGCTTGGTGATAACTACTGATAATTACTGTAACTTTATATTTCCTTAAACATTGTCCTTTCTTCCTTCCTTCCCTTTTCCCGCCTGCTCTTCCTCCTCCTGCTCCTCTTCCTCTCCTGTTTGCATTTGGGCTCTTCCTACAACTGTTCTCCCTCTTCCTGTTCGCTCTTGCTCTCTCAACCTGTTCTAACTCATCCTGCTCTCCTTCCTCCTACTTTCCCTCCTCCTACTCTCCCTCCTGCTCACCCTTCTGCTCTTCCTCCTGCTGTCCCTCCTGTTCTCCCTTCTGCTCTCCCTCCTGCTTTCCCTCCTGCTCTTCCTCCTATTCTCCTTCCTGCTCTCCCTCCTGCTTTTCCTCCTGCTCTCCCTTCGGCTCTTTCTCCTGCTCTTCCTCCTGTTCTCCCTCCTGATCTTCCTCCTGCTCTCCCTTTTACTCTCCCTCTTGCTCTTCCTCCTGCTCTTCCTCCTGTTCTCCCTCTTGCTCTTCCTCCTACTCTGCCTTCTGCTCTTCCTCCTGCTCTTCCTCCTGTTCTTCCTCCTGCTCTTTCTCCTAGCTGTTCTCCCTCCTGCTCTTCCTCCTGTTCTCCCTCCTGTTCTCCCCCCTTCTCTTCCTCCTGTTCTCCCTCCTGCTCTTCCTCCTGCTCTCCCTCCTGTTCTCCCTCTTGCTCTTCCTCCTGCTCTGCCTTCTGCTCTTCCTCCTGCTATCGCTCCTTCTCTTCTCTCCACTCAACACCGGGACCTCCAGCAGCACCGGGAGCTCCAGCAGCACCGGGAGCTCCAGCAGCACCACTCAGCACCGGGAGCTCCAGCAGCACCACTCAACACCGGGAGCTCCAGCAGCACCACTCAGCACCGGGACCTCCAGCAGCACCGGGAGCTCAAGCAGCACCACTCAGCACCGGGACCTCCAGCAGCATCACTCAGCACCGGGAGCTCAAGCAGCACCACTCAGCACCGGGACCTCCAGCAGCATCACTCAGCACCGGGAGCTCCAGCAGAACCACTCAGCACCGGGAGCTCCAGCAGAACCACTCAGCACCGGGAGCTCCAGCAGCACCGGGAGCTCCAGCAGCACCACTCAGCACCGGGAGCTCCAGCAGCACCGGGAGCTCCAGCAGCACCGGGACCTCCAGCAGCACCACTCAGCACCGGGAGCTCCAGCAGCACCACTCAGCATCGGGAGCTCCAGCAGCACCGGGAGCTCCAGCAGCACCACTCAGCATCAGGAGCTCCAGCAGCACCGGGAGCTCCAGCAGCACCACTGAGCACCGGGAGCTCCAGCAGCACCACTCAGCACTGGGAGCTCCAGCAGCACCACTCAGCACTGGGAGCTCCAGCAGCACCACTCAGCACTGGGAGCTCCAGCAGCACCACTAAGCACCGGGAGCTCCAGCAGCACCACTCAGCACCGGGAGCTCCAACAGCATCACTCAGCACCGGGAGCTGCAGCAGCACCACTCAGCATCGGGAGCTCCAGCAGCACCACTCAGCACCGGGAGCTCCAACAGCATCCCTCAGCATCGGGAGCTCCAGCAGCACCACTTAGCATCGGGAGCTCCAGCAGCACCACTCAGCACCGGGAGCTCCAACAGCATCCCTCAGCACCGGGAGCTCCAGCAGCACCACTCAGCACCGGGAGCTCCAGCAGCACCGGGAGCTCCAACAGCATCACTCAGCACCGGGAGCTCCAACAGCACCACTCAGCACCGGGAGCTCCAGCAGCACCACTCAGCACCGGGACCTCCAGCAGCACCACTCAGCACCGGGAGCTCCGGCAGCACCACTCAGCACCGGGAGCTCCAACAGCATCACTCAGCACCGGGAGCTCCAGCAGCACCGGGAGCTCCAACAGCACCACTAAGCACCGGGAGCTCCAGCAGCACGACTCAGCACCGGGAGCTCCAGCAGCACCGGGAGCTCCAGCAGCACCGGGAGCTCCAGCAGCACCACTCAGCACCGGGAGCTGCAACAGCACCACTCAGCACCGGGAGCTCCAGCAGCACCACTCAACACCGGGAGCTCCAGCAGCACCACTCAGCACCGGGAGCTACAGCAGCACCACTCAGCACCGGGAGCTCCAGCAGCACCACTCAGCACCGGGACCTCCAGCAGCACCACTCAGCACCGGGAGCTCCAGCAGCACCACTCAGCACCGGGAGCTTCAGCAGCACCGGGAGCTCCAGCAGCACCACTCAGCACAGTGAGCTCCAGCAGCACCGGGAGCTCCAACAGCATCACTCAGCACCGGGAGCTCCAGCAGCACCACTCGGCACCGTGACCTCCAGCAGCACCGGGAGCTCCAGCAGCACCGGGAGCTCCAGCAGCACCACTAAGCACCGGGAGCTCCAGCAGCACCCGGAGCTCCAGCAGCACCGGGAGCTCCAAAAGCACCACTAAGCACCGGGAGCTCCAGCAGCACCACTCACCACCGGGAGCTCCAGCAGCACCACTAAGCACCGGGAGCTCCAGCAGCATCAGAAGCTCCAGCAGCACCACTCAGCACCGGAAGCTCCAGCAGCACCGGGAGCTCCAGCAGCACCTGGAGCTCCAGCAGCACCGGGAGCTCCAACAGCACCAATCAGCACCGGGAGCTCCAGCAGCACCACTCAGCACCGGGAGCTCCAGCAGCACCACTCAGCACCGGGAGCTCCAGGAGCACCACTCAGCACCGGGAGCTCCAGCAGCACCACTCAGCACCAGGAGCTCCAAAAGCATCACTCAGCACCGGGAGCTCCAGCAGCACCACTCAGCACCGGGACCTCCAGCAGCACCACTAAGCACCGGGAGCTCCAGCAGCACCACTCAGCACCGGGAGCTCCAACAGCACCACTTAGCACCGGGACCTCCAGCAGCACCACTCTGCACCGGGAGCTCCAACAGCATCACTCAGTACCGGGAGCTCCAGCAGCACCACTCAGCACCGGGACCTCCAGCAGCACCACTAAGCACCGGGACCTCCAGCAGCACCACTCAGCACCGGGACCTCCAGCAGCATCAGAAGCTCCAGCAGCACCACTCAGCACCGGGAGCTCCAGCAGCACCGGGAGCTCCAGGAGCACCAGGAGCTCCAACAGCACCACTAAGCACCGGGAGCTCCAGCAGCATCAGAAGCTCCAGCAGCACCACTCAGCACCGGGAGCTCCAGCAGCACCGGGAGCTCCAGCAGCACCACTCAGCACCGGGAGCTCCAGCAGCACCACTCAGCACCGGGAGCTCCAACAGCACCACTAAGCACCGGGAGCTCCAGCAGCATCAGAAGCTCCAGCAGCACCACTCAGCACCGGGAGCTCCAGCAGCACAGGGAGCTCCAGCAGCACCACTCAGCACCGGGAGCTCCAGCAGCACCACTCAGCACCGGGAGCTCCAACAGCATCAGAAGCTCCAGCAGCACCACTCAGCACCGGGAGCTCCAGCAGCATTAGAAGCTCCAGCAGCACCACTCAGCACCGGGAGCTCCAGCAGCACCGGGAGCTCCAGCAGCACCACTCAGCACCGGGAGCTCCAGCAGCACCACTCAGCACCGGGAGCTCCAACAGCACCACTAAGCACCGGGAGCTCCAGCAGCATCAGAAGCTCCAGCAGCACCACTCAGCACCGGGAGCTCCAGCAGCATCGGGAGCTCCAGCAGCACCACTAAGCACCGGGAGCTCCAGCAGCACCGGGAGCTCCAGCAGCACCACTAAGCACCAGGAGCTCCAGCAGCACCACTAAGCACCGGGAGCTCCAGCAGCACCGGGAGCTCCAGCAGCACCACTCAGCACCAGGACCTCCAACAGCACCACTAAGCACCAGGAGCTCCCGGAGCACCACTCAGCACCGTGAGCTCCAGCACCACAACTAAGCACCGGGAGCTCCAGCACCACCACTAAGCACCGGGAGCTCCAGCAGCACCACTCAGCACCGTGAGCTCCAGCAGCACCACTCAACACCGGGAGCTCCAGCAGCACCACTCAGCACCGGGAGCTCCAGCAGCACCACTCAGCACCGGGACCTCCAGCAGCACCACTCAGCACCGGGAGCTCCAGCAGCACCACTCAGCACCGGGAGCTCCAGCAGCACCACTCAGCACCGGGAGCTCCAGCAGCACCACTAAGCACCAGGAGCTCCAGCAGCACCACTAAGCACCGGGAGCTCCAGCAGCACCACTAAGCACCAGGAGCTCCAGCAGCACCACTAAGCACCGGGAGCTCCAGCAGCACCACTCAGCACCGGGAGCTCCAGCAGCACCACTAAGCACCGGGAGCTCCAGCAGCACCACCCAGCACCAGGACCTCCAACAGCACCACTAAGCACCAGGAGCTCCAGCAGCACCACTCAGCACCGGGAGCTCCAGCAGCACCACTCAGCACCGGGAGCTCCAGCAGCACCACTCAGCACCGGGAGCTCCAGCAGCACCACTAAGCACCGGGAGCTCCAGCAGCACCACTCAACACCGGGAGCTCCAGCAGCACCACTCAGCACCGGGAGCTCCAGCAGCACCACTAAGCACCGGGAGCTCCAGCAGCACCACTCAGCACCGGGAGCTCCAGCAGCACCACTCAGCACCGGGACCTCCAACAGCACCACTAAGCACCGGGAGCTCCAGCAGCACCACTCAGCACCAGGACCTCCAACAGCACCACTAAGCACCAGGAGCTCCAGCAGCACCACTCAGCACCGGGAGCTCCAGCAGCACCACTCAGCACCGGGAGCTCCAGCAGCACCACTCAACACCGGGAGCTCCAGCAGCACCACTCAGCACCGGGAGCTCCAGCAGCACCACTCAGCACCAGGAGCTCCAGCAGCACCACTCAGCACCGGGAGCTCCAGCAGCACCACTCAGCACCGGGAGCTCCAGCAGCACCACTCAACACCGGGAGCTCCAGCAGCACCACTCAGCACCGGGAGCTCCAGCAGCACCACTCAGCACCGGGACCTCCAGCAGCACCACTCAACACCGGGAGCTCCAGCAGCACCACTCAGCACCGGGACCTCCAGCAGCACCACTAAGCACCGGGACCTCCAGCAGCACCACTCAGCACCGGGAGCTCCAGCAGCACCAGGAGCTCCAGCAGCACCACTCAACACCGGGAGCTCCAGCAGCACCACTCAGCACCGGGAGCTCCAGCAGCACCAGGAGCTCCAGCAGCACCACTCAACACCGGGAGCTCCAGCAGCACCACTCAGCACCGGGACCTCCAGCAGCACCACTAAGCACCGGGAGCTCCAGCAGCACCACTAAGCACCGGGAGCTCCAACAGCACCACTAAGCACCGAAAGCTCCAGCAGCACGACTCAGCACCGGGAGCTCCAGCAGCACCGGGAGCTCCAGCAGCACCACTCAGCACCGGGAACTGCAGCAGCACTACTCAGCACCGGGAGCTCCAGGATCACCACTCAGCACCGGGAGCTCCAGCAGCACCATTCAGCACCAGGAGCTCCAAAAGCATCACTCAGCACCGGGAGCTCCAGCAGCACCACTCAGCACCGGGACCTCCAGCAGCACCACTAAGCACCGGGAGCACCAGCAGCACCACTCAGCACCGGGAGCTCCAACAGCACCACTCAGCACCGGGACCTCCAGCAGCACCACTCAGCACCGGGAGCTCCAACTGCATCACTCAGTACCGGGAGCTCCAGCAGCACCACTCAGCACCGGGACCTCCAGCAGCACCACTAAGCACCGGGACCTCCAGCAGCACCACTCAGCACCGGGAGCTCCAGCAGCATCAGAAGCTCCAGCAGCACCACTCAGCACCGGGAGCTCCAGCAGCACCGGGAACTCCAGCAGCACCAGGAGCTCCAACAGCACCACTAAGCACCGGGAGCTCCAGCAGCATCAGAAGGTCCAGCAGCACCACTCAGCACCGGGAGCTCCAGCAGCACCACTCAGCACCGGGAGCTCCAGCAGCACCGGGAGCTCCAACAGCACCACTAAGCACCGGGAGCTCCAGCAGCATCAGAAGCTCCAGCAGCACCACTCAGCACCGGGAGCTCCAGCAGCACCACTCAGCACCGGGACCTCCAGCAGCACCACTAAGCACCGGGAGCTCCAGCAGCACCACTCAGCACCGGGAGCTCTAGCAGCACCACTCAGCGCCGGGACCTCCAGGAGCACCACTAAGCACCGGGAGCTCCAGCAGCACCAATCAGCACCGGGACCTCCAGCAGCACCACTCAGCACCGGGAGCTACAGCAGCACCAATCAGCACCGGGAGCTCCAGCAGCACCACTAAGCACCGGGAGCTCCATCAGCACCACTCAGCACCGGGAGCTCCAGCAGCACCACTAAGCACCGGGAGCTCCAGCAGCACCACTCAGCACCGGGAGCTCCAGCAGCACCACTCAGCACCGGGACCTCCAGCAGCACCACTCAGCACCGGGAGCTCCAGCAGCACCACTAAGCACCGGGAGCTCCAGCAGCACCGGGAGCTCCAGCAGCACCAATCAGCACCGGGAGCTCCAGCAGCACCACTCAGCACAGGGAGCTCCAGCAGCACCACTCAGCAGCGGGAGCTCCAGCAGCACCACTCAGCACCGGGAGCTCCAGCAGCACCGGGAGCTCCAGCAGCACCACTAAGCACCGGGAGCTCCAGCAGCACCACTAAGCACCGGGAGCTCCAGCAGCACCAATCAGCCCCGGGAGCTCCAGCAGCACCACTCAGCACCGGGAGCTCCAGCAGCACCACTCAGCACCGGGAGCTCCAGCAGCACCACTCAGCACCGGGAGCTCCAGCAGCACCACTCAGCACCGGGAGCTCCAGCAGCACCACTCAGCACCGGGAGCTCCAGCAGCACCACTCAGCACCTGGACCTCCAACAGCACCAATAAGCACCAGGAGCTCCCGGAGCACCACTCAGCACCGTGAGCTCCAGCAGCACCACTCAGCACCGGGAGCTCCAGCAGCACCACTCAGCACCGGGAGCTCCAGCAGCACCACTCAGCACCGGGAGCTCCAGCAGCACCACTCAGCAACGGGAGCTCCAGCAGCACCGGGAGCTCCAGCAGCACCACTAAGCACCGGGAGCTCCAGCAGCACCGGGAGCTCCAGGAGCACCACTAAGCACCAGGAGCTCCAGCAGCACCACTCAACACCGAGACCTCCAGCAGCACCACTCAGCACCGGGAGCTCCAACAGCACCACTAAGCACCGAGAGCTCCAGCAGCACGACTCAGCACCGGGAGCTCCAGCAGCACCACTCAGCACCGGGAACTGCAGCAGCACTACTCAGCACCGGGAGCTCCAGGATCACCACTCAGCACCGGGAGCTCCAGCAGCACCATTCAGCACCAGGAGCTCCAAAAGCATCACTCAGCACCGGGAGCTCCAGCAGCACCACTCAGCACCGGGACCTCCAGCAGCACCACTAAGCACCGGGAGCACCAGCAGCACCACTCAGCACCGGGACCTCCAGCAGCACCACTCAGCACCGGGAGCTCCAACAGCATCACTCAGTACCGGGAGCTCCAGCAGCACCACTCAGCACCGGGACCTCCAGCAGCACCACTAAGCACCGGGACCTCCAGCAGCACCACTCAGCACCGGGAGCTCCAGCAGCATCAGAAGCTCCAGCAGCACCACTCAGCACCGGGAGCTCCAGCAGCACCGGGAACTCCAGCAGCACCAGGAGCTCCAACAGCACCACTAAGCACCGGGAGCTCCAGCAGCATCAGAAGCTCCAGCAGCACCACTCAGCACCGGGAGCTCCAGCAGCACCGGGAACTCCAGCAGCACCAGGAGCTCCAGCAGCACCACTCAGCACCGGGAGCTCCAGCAGCACCGGGAGCTCCAGCAGCACCACTCAGCACCGGGAGCTCCAGCAGCACCGGGAGCTCCAACAGCACCACTAAGCACCGGGAGCTCCAGCAGCATCAGAAGCTCCAGCAGCACCACTCAGCACCGGGAGCTCCAGCAGCACCGCGAGCTCCAGCAGCACCACTCAGCACCGGGAGCTCCAGCAGCACCACTCAGCACCTGGACCTCCAACAGCACCACTAAGCACCAGGAGCTCCCGGAGCACCACTCAGCACCGTGAGCTCCAGCAGCACCACTCAGCACCGGGAGCTCCAGCAGCACCACTCAGCACCGGGAGCTCCAGCAGCACCACTCAGCAACGGGAGCTCCAGCAGCACCGGGAGCTCCAGCAGCACCACTAAGCACCGGGAGCTCCAGCAGCACCGGGAGCTCCAGGAGCACCACTAAGCACCAGGAGCTCCAGCAGCACCACTCAACACCGAGACCTCCAGCAGCACCACTCAGCACCGGGAGCTCCAGGAGCACCACTCAGCACCGGGACCTCCAGCAGCACCACTCAACACCGAGACCTCCAGCAGCACCACTCCGCACCGGGAGCTCCAGGAGCACCACTCAGCACCGGAACCTCCAGCAGCATCACTCAACACCGGGAGCTCCAGCAGCACCACTCAGCACCAGGAGCTCCAGCAGCACCACTCAGCACCGGGAGCTCCAGCAGCACCACTAAGAACCGGGAGCTCCAGCAGCACCACTAAGCACCGGGAGCTCCAACAGCACCACTAAGCAGTGGGAGCTCCAGCAGCACGACTCAGCACCGGGAGCTCCAGCAGCACCGGGAGCTCCAGCACCACCACTCAGCACCGGGAGCTGCAACAGCACCACTCAGCACCGGGAGCTCCAACAGCACCACTAAGCACCGGGAGCTCCAGCAGCACCACTCAGCACCAGGAGCTCCAGCAGCACCACTCAGCACCGGGACCTCCAGCAGCACCACTCAGCACCGGGACCTCCAGCAGCACCACTCAGCACAGGGAGCTCCAGCAGCACCACTCAGCACCGGGACCTCCAGCAGCACCACTAAGCATCGGGAGCTCCAGCAGCACCACTCAGCACCGGGACCTCCAGCAGCACCACTCAGCACAGGGAGCTCCAACAGCATCACTCAGTACCGGGAGCTCCAGCAGCACCACTCAGGACCGGGAGCTCCAGCAGCACCACTCAGCACCGGGAGCTCCAGCAGCATCACTCAGCACCGGGACCTCCAGCAGCATCACTCAGTACCGGGAGCTCCAGCAGCACCACTCAGCACCGGGAGCTCCAGCAGCACCACTCAGCACCGGGACCTCCAGCAGCATCACTCAGCACCGGGAGCTCCAACAGCACCACTCAGCACCGGGAGCTCCAGCAGCATCACTCAGCACCGGGAGCTCCAGCAGCACCGGGACCTCCAGCAGCACCACTAAGCACCAGGAGCTTCAGCAGCACCACTCAGCACCGGGAGCTCCAGCAGCACCGGGAGCTCCAGCAGCACCACTCAACACCGGGAGCTCCAGCAGCACCACTCAGCACCGGAACCTCCAGCAGCACCACTAAGCACCGGGAGCTCCAGCAGCACCACTAAGCACCAGGATCTCCAGCTGCACCACTCAGCACCGGGAGCTCCAACAGCATCACTCAGTACCGGGAGCTCCAGCAGCACTACTCAGCACCGGGAGCTCCAGCAGCACCACTCAGCACCGGGAGCTCCAGCAGCACCGGGAGCTCCAGCAGCACCACTCAGCACCGGGACCTCCAGCAGCACCACTAAGCACCGGGAGCTCCAGCAGCACCACTCAGCACCGGGAGCTCCAGCAGCACCACTCAGCACCGGGAGCTCCAGCAGCACCACTCAGCACCGGGAGCTCCAGCAGCACAACTAAGCACCGGGAGCTCCAGCAGCACCACTCAGCACCAGGAGCTCCAAAAGCATCACTCAGCACCGGGAGCTCCAGCAGCACCACTCAGCACCGGGAGCTCCAGCAGCACCACTCAGCATCGGGAGCTCCAACAGCACAACTCAGCACCGGGACCTCCAGCAGCACCACTCAGCACCGGGAGCTCCAACAGCATCACTCAGTACCGGGAGCTCCAGCAGCACCACTCAGCACCGGGACCTCCAGCAGCACCACTAAGCACCGGGAGCTCCAGCAGCTTCAGAAGCTCCAGCAGCACCACTAAGCACCGGGAGCTCCAGCAGCACCGGGAGCTCCAGCAGCACCACTCAGCACCGGGACCTCCAGCAGCACCACTAAGCACCGAGACCTCCAGCAGCACCACTCAGCACCGGGAGCTCCAGCAGCATCAGAAGCTCCAGCAGCACCACTCAGCACCGGGAGCTCCAGCAGCACCGGGAGCTCCAGCAGCCCTAGGAGCTCCAGCAGCACCACTAAGCACCGGGAGCTCCAGCAGCACCAATCAGCCCCGGGAGCTCCAGCAGCACCACTCAGCACCGGGAGCTCCAGCAGCACCACTCAGCACCGGGAGCTCCAGCAGCACCACTCAGCACCGGGAGCTCCAGCAGCACCACTCAGCACCGGGAGCTCCAGCAGCACCACTCAGCACCGGGAGCTCCAGCAGCACCACTCAGCACCTGGACCTCCAACAGCACCAATAAGCACCAGGAGCTCCCGGAGCACCACTCAGCACCGTGAGCTCCAGCAGCACCACTCAGCACCGGGAGCTCCAGCAGCACCACTCAGCACCGGGAGCTCCAGCAGCACCACTCAGCAACGGGAGCTCCAGCAGCACCGGGAGCTCCAGCAGCACCACTAAGCACCGGGAGCTCCAGCAGCACCGGGAGCTCCAGGAGCACCACTAAGCACCAGGAGCTCCAGCAGCACCACTCAACACCGAGACCTCCAGCAGCACCACTCAGCACCGGGAGCTCCAACAGCACCACTAAGCACCGAGAGCTCCAGCAGCACGACTCAGCACCGGGAGCTCCAGCAGCACCACTCAGCACCGGGAACTGCAGCAGCACTACTCAGCACCGGGAGCTCCAGGATCACCACTCAGCACCGGGAGCTCCAGCAGCACCATTCAGCACCAGGAGCTCCAAAAGCATCACTCAGCACCGGGAGCTCCAGCAGCACCACTCAGCACCGGGACCTCCAGCAGCACCACTAAGCACCGGGAGCACCAGCAGCACCACTCAGCACCGGGACCTCCAGCAGCACCACTCAGCACCGGGAGCTCCAACAGCATCACTCAGTACCGGGAGCTCCAGCAGCACCACTCAGCACCGGGACCTCCAGCAGCACCACTAAGCACCGGGACCTCCAGCAGCACCACTCAGCACCGGGAGCTCCAGCAGCATCAGAAGCTCCAGCAGCACCACTCAGCACCGGGAGCTCCAGCAGCACCGGGAACTCCAGCAGCACCAGGAGCTCCAACAGCACCACTAAGCACCGGGAGCTCCAGCAGCATCAGAAGCTCCAGCAGCACCACTCAGCACCGGGAGCTCCAGCAGCACCGGGAACTCCAGCAGCACCAGGAGCTCCAGCAGCACCACTCAGCACCGGGAGCTCCAGCAGCACCGGGAGCTCCAGCAGCACCACTCAGCACCGGGAGCTCCAGCAGCACCGGGAGCTCCAACAGCACCACTAAGCACCGGGAGCTCCAGCAGCATCAGAAGCTCCAGCAGCACCACTCAGCACCGGGAGCTCCAGCAGCACCGCGAGCTCCAGCAGCACCACTCAGCACCGGGAGCTCCAGCAGCACCACTCAGCACCTGGACCTCCAACAGCACCACTAAGCACCAGGAGCTCCCGGAGCACCACTCAGCACCGTGAGCTCCAGCAGCACCACTCAGCACCGGGAGCTCCAGCAGCACCACTCAGCACCGGGAGCTCCAGCAGCACCACTCAGCAACGGGAGCTCCAGCAGCACCGGGAGCTCCAGCAGCACCACTAAGCACCGGGAGCTCCAGCAGCACCGGGAGCTCCAGGAGCACCACTAAGCACCAGGAGCTCCAGCAGCACCACTCAACACCGAGACCTCCAGCAGCACCACTCAGCACCGGGAGCTCCAGGAGCACCACTCAGCACCGGGACCTCCAGCAGCACCACTCAACACCGAGACCTCCAGCAGCACCACTCCGCACCGGGAGCTCCAGGAGCACCACTCAGCACCGGAACCTCCAGCAGCATCACTCAACACCGGGAGCTCCAGCAGCACCACTCAGCACCAGGAGCTCCAGCAGCACCACTCAGCACCGGGAGCTCCAGCAGCACCACTAAGAACCGGGAGCTCCAGCAGCACCACTAAGCACCGGGAGCTCCAACAGCACCACTAAGCAGTGGGAGCTCCAGCAGCACGACTCAGCACCGGGAGCTCCAGCAGCACCGGGAGCTCCAGCACCACCACTCAGCACCGGGAGCTGCAACAGCACCACTCAGCACCGGGAGCTCCAACAGCACCACTAAGCACCGGGAGCTCCAGCAGCACCACTCAGCACCAGGAGCTCCAGCAGCACCACTCAGCACCGGGACCTCCAGCAGCACCACTCAGCACCGGGACCTCCAGCAGCACCACTCAGCACAGGGAGCTCCAGCAGCACCACTCAGCACCGGGACCTCCAGCAGCACCACTAAGCATCGGGAGCTCCAGCAGCACCACTCAGCACCGGGACCTCCAGCAGCACCACTCAGCACAGGGAGCTCCAACAGCATCACTCAGTACCGGGAGCTCCAGCAGCACCACTCAGGACCGGGAGCTCCAGCAGCACCACTCAGCACCGGGAGCTCCAGCAGCATCACTCAGCACCGGGACCTCCAGCAGCATCACTCAGTACCGGGAGCTCCAGCAGCACCACTCAGCACCGGGAGCTCCAGCAGCACCACTCAGCACCGGGACCTCCAGCAGCATCACTCAGCACCGGGAGCTCCAACAGCACCACTCAGCACCGGGAGCTCCAGCAGCATCACTCAGCACCGGGAGCTCCAGCAGCACCGGGACCTCCAGCAGCACCACTAAGCACCAGGAGCTTCAGCAGCACCACTCAGCACCGGGAGCTCCAGCAGCACCGGGAGCTCCAGCAGCACCACTCAACACCGGGAGCTCCAGCAGCACCACTCAGCACCGGAACCTCCAGCAGCACCACTAAGCACCGGGAGCTCCAGCAGCACCACTAAGCACCAGGATCTCCAGCTGCACCACTCAGCACCGGGAGCTCCAACAGCATCACTCAGTACCGGGAGCTCCAGCAGCACTACTCAGCACCGGGAGCTCCAGCAGCACCACTCAGCACCGGGAGCTCCAGCAGCACCGGGAGCTCCAGCAGCACCACTCAGCACCGGGACCTCCAGCAGCACCACTCAGCACCGGGAGCTCCAGCAGCACCACTCAGCACCGGGAGCTCCAGCAGCACCACTCAGCACCGGGAGCTCCAGCAGCACCACTCAGCACCGGGAGCTCCAGCAGCACAACTAAGCACCGGGAGCTCCAGCAGCACCACTCAGCACCAGGAGCTCCAAAAGCATCACTCAGCACCGGGAGCTCCAGCAGCACCACTCAGCACCGGGAGCTCCAGCAGCACCACTCAGCACCGGGAGCTCCAACAGCACAACTCAGCACCGGGACCTCCAGCAGCACCACTCAGCACCGGGAGCTCCAACAGCATCACTCAGTACCGGGAGCTCCAGCAGCACCACTCAGCACCGGGACCTCCAGCAGCACCACTAAGCACCGGGAGCTCCAGCAGCTTCAGAAGCTCCAGCAGCACCACTAAGCACCGGGAGCTCCAGCAGCACCGGGAGCTCCAGCAGCACCACTCAGCACCGGGACCTCCAGCAGCACCACTAAGCACCGAGACCTCCAGCAGCACCACTCAGCACCGGGAGCTCCAGCAGCATCAGACGCTCCAGCAGCACCACTCAGCACCGGGAGCTCCAGCAGCACCGGGAGCTCCAGCAGCACCAGGAGCTCCAACAGCACCACTAAGCACCGGGAGCTCCAGCAGCATCAGAAGCTCCAGCAGCACCACTCAGCACCGGGAGCTCCAGCAGCACCGGGAGCTCCAGCAGCACCACTCAGCACCGGGAGCTCCAGCAGCACCGGGAGCCCCAACAGCACCACTCAGCACCGGTAGCTCCAGCAGCATCAGAAGCTCCAGCAGCACCACTCAGCACCGGGTGCTCCAGCAGCACCGGGAGCTCCAGCAACACCAATCAGCACCGGGAGCTCCAGCAGCACCACTCAGCACCGGGAGCTCCAGCAGCACCTGGAGCTCCAGCAGCACCGGGAGCTCCAGCAGCACCACTAAGCACCGGGAGCTCCAGGAGCACCACTTAGCACCGGGACCTCCAGCAGCACCACTCAACACCGGGAGCTCCAGCAGCACCAGGAGCTCCAGCAGCACCACTCAGCACCGGGAGCTCCAGCAGCACCTGGAGCTCCAGCAGCACCAGGAGCTCCAGCAGCACCACTCAGCACCGGGAGCTCCAGCAGCACCACTAAGCACCGGGACCTCCAGCAGCACCACACAGCACCGGGAGATCCAGCAGCACCACTCAGCACCGGGAGCTCCAGCAGCACCACTCAGCACCGGGACCTCCAGCAGCACCACTCAGCACCGGGACCTCCAGCAGCACCACTCAGCACCGGGAGCTCCAGCAGCACCACTCAGCACCGGGACCTCCAGCAGCACCACTAAGCACCGGGAGCTCCAGCAGCACCACTCAGCACCGGGAGCTCCAACAGCACCACTCAGCACCGGGAGCTCCAACAGCATCACTCAGTACCGGGAGCTCCAGCAGCACCACTCAGCACCGGGAGCTCCAGCAGCACCACTCAGCACCGGGAGCTCCAGCAGCATCACTCAGCACCGGGACCTCCAGCAGCATCACTCAGTACCGGGAGCTCGAGCAGCACCACTCAGCACCATGCAGGAGCTCCAGCAGCACCACTCAGCACCGGGACCTCCAGCAGCACCACTAAGCACCGGGAGCTCCAGCAGCACCTGCACTCAGCACCGGGAGCTCCAGCAGCATCACTCAGCACCGGGAGCTCCAACAGCACCACTCAGCACCCGGAGCTCCAGCAGCATGACTCAGCACCGGGAGCTCCAGCAGCATCACTCAGCACCGGGAGCTCCAACAGCACCACTCAGCACCGGGACCTCCAGCAGCATCACTCAGCACCGGGAGCTCCAGCAGCACCACTAAGCACCGGGAGCTCCAGCAGCACCACTAAGCACCAGGAGCTCCAGCAGCATCACTAAGCACCGGGAGCTCCAGCAGCACCACTAAGCACCAGGAGCTCCAGCTGCACCACTCAGCACCGGGAGCTCCAACAGCATCACTCAGTACCGGGAGCTCCAGCAGCACTACTCAGCACCAGGAGCTCCAGCAGCACCACTCAGCACCGGGACCTCCAGCAGCACCACTCAGCACCGGGAGCTCCAGCAGCACCACTCAGCACCGGGACCTCTAGCAGCACCACTCAGCACCGGGAACTCCAGCAGCACCACTCAGCACCGGGACCTCCAGCAGCACCACTAAGCACCGGGAGCTCCAGCAGCACCACTCAGCACCGGGAACTCCAGCAGCACCACTCAGCACCGGGAGCTCCAGCAGCACCACTCAGCACCGGGACCTCCAGCAGCACCACTAAGCACCGGGAGCTCCAGCAGCACCACTCAGCACCGGGAGCTCTAGCAGCACCACTCAGCACCGGGACCTCCAGGAGCACCACTAAGCACCGGGAGCTCCAGCAGCACCAATCAGCACCGGGACCTCCAGCAGCACCACTCAGCACCGGGAGCTCCAGCAGCACCACTCAGCACCGGGAGCTCCAGCAGCACCACTAAGCACCGGGAGGTCCAGCAGCACCACTCAGCACCGGGAGCTCCAGCAGCACCACTAAGTACCGGGAGCTCCCGCAGCACCACTCAGCACCGGGAGCTCCAGCAGCACCGGGACCTCCAGCAGCACCACTCAGCACCGGGAGCTCCAGCAGCACCACTAAGCACCGGGAGCTCCAGCAGCACCGGGAGCTCCAGCAGCACCGGGAGCTCCAGCAGCACCAATCAGCACCGGGAGCTCCAGCAGCACCACTCAGCACCGGGAGCTCCAGCAGCACCACTCAGCACCGGGAGCTCCAGCAGCACCACTCAGCACCGGGAGCTCCAGCAGCACCGGGAGCTCCAGCAGCACCACTAAGCACCGGGAGCTCCAGCAGCACCACTCAGCACCGGGAGCTCCAGCAGCACCAATCAGCACCGGGAGCTCCAGCAGCACCACTCAGCACCGGGAGGTCCAGCAGCACCACTCAGCACCGGGACCTCCAGCAGCACCACTCAGCACCGGGAGCTCCAACAGCATCACTCAGTACCGGGACCTCCAGCAGCACCACTCAGCACCGGGACCTCCAGCAGCACCACTAAGCACCGGGAGCTCCAGCAGCTTCAGAAGCTCCAGCAGCACCACTAAGCACCGGGAGCTCCAGCAGCACCGGGAGCTCCAGCAGCACCACTCAGCACCGGGACCTCCAGCAGCACCACTAAGCACCGAGACCTCCAGCAGCACCACTCAGCACCGGGAGCTCCAGCAGCATCAGAAGCTCCAGCAGCACCACTCAGCACCGGGAGCTCCAGCAGCACCGGGAGCTCCAGCAGCACCAGGAGCTCCAACAGCACCACTAAGCACCGGGAGCTCCAGCAGCATCAGAAGCTCCAGCAGCACCACTCAGCACCGGGAGCTCCAGCAGCACCGGGAGCTCCAGCAGCACCACTCAGCACCGGGAGCTCCAGCAGCACCGGGAGCCCCAACAGCACCACTAAGCACCGGGAGCTCCAGCAGCATCAGAAGCTCCAGCAGCACCACTCAGCACCGGGTGCTCCAGCAGCACCGGGAGCTCCAGCAACACCAATCAGCACCGGGAGCTCCAGCAGCACCACTCAGCACCGGGAGCTCCAGCAGCACCTGGAGCTCCAGCAGCACCGGGAGCTCCAGCAGCACCACTAAGCACCGGGAGCTCCAGGAGCACCACTCAGCACCGGGACCTCCAGCAGCACCACTCAACACCGGGAGCTCCAGCAGCACCAGGAGCTCCAGCAGCACCACTCAGCACCGGGAGCTCCAGCAGCACCTGGAGCTCCAGCAGCACCAGGAGCTCCAGCAGCACCACTCAGCACCGGGAGCTCCAGCAGCACCACTAAGCACCGGGACCTCCAGCAGCACCACACAGCACCGGGAGATCCAGCAGCGCCACTCAGCACCGGGAGCTCCAGCAGCACCACTCAGCACCGGGACCTCCAGCAGCACCACTCAGCACCGGGACCTCCAGCAGCACCACTCAGCACCGGGAGCTCCAGCAGCACCACTCAGCACCGGGACCTCCAGCAGCACCACTAAGCACCGGGAGCTCCAGCAGCACCACTCAGCACCGGGAGCTCCAACAGCACCACTCAGCACCGGGAGCTCCAACAGCATCACTCAGTACCGGGAGCTCCAGCAGCACCACTCAGCACCGGGAGCTCCAGCAGCACCACTCAGCACCGGGAGCTCCAGCAGCATCACTCAGCACCGGGACCTCCAGCAGCATCACTCAGTACCGGGAGCTCGAGCAGCACCACTCAGCACCATGCAGGAGCTCCAGCAGCACCACTCAGCACCGGGACCTCCAGCAGCACCACTAAGCACCGGGAGCTCCAGCAGCACCTGCACTCAGCACCGGGAGCTCCAGCAGCATCACTCAGCACCGGGAGCTCCAACAGCACCACTCAGCACCCGGAGCTCCAGCAGCATGACTCAGCACCGGGAGCTCCAGCAGCATCACTCAGCACCGGGAGCTCCAACAGCACCACTCAGCACCGGGACCTCCAGCAGCATCACTCAGCACCGGGAGCTCCAGCAGCACCACTAAGCACCGGGAGCTCCAGCAGCACCACTAAGCACCAGGAGCTCCAGCAGCATCACTAAGCACCGGGAGCTCCAGCAGCACCACTAAGCACCAGGAGCTCCAGCTGCACCACTCAGCACCGGGAGCTCCAACAGCATCACTCAGTACCGGGAGCTCCAGCAGCACTACTCAGCACCAGGAGCTCCAGCAGCACCACTCAGCACCGGGACCTCCAGCAGCACCACTCAGCACCGGGAGCTCCAGCAGCACCACTCAGCACCGGGACCTCTAGCAGCACCACTCAGCACCGGGAACTCCAGCAGCACCACTCAGCACCGGGACCTCCAGCAGCACCACTAAGCACCGGGAGCTCCAGCAGCACCACTCAGCACCGGGAACTCCAGCAGCACCACTCAGCACCGGGAGCTCCAGCAGCACCACTCAGCACCGGGACCTCCAGCAGCACCACTAAGCACCGGGAGCTCCAGCAGCACCACTCAGCACCGGGAGCTCTAGCAGCACCACTCAGCACCGGGACCTCCAGGAGCACCACTAAGCACCGGGAGCTCCAGCAGCACCAATCAGCACCGGGACCTCCAGCAGCACCACTCAGCACCGGGAGCTCCAGCAGCACCAATCAGCACCGGGAGCTCCAGCAGCACCACTAAGCACCGGGAGGTCCAGCAGCACCACTCAGCACCGGGAGCTCCAGCAGCACCACTAAGTACCGGGAGCTCCCGCAGCACCACTCAGCACCGGGAGCTCCAGCAGCACCGGGACCTCCAGCAGCACCACTCAGCACCGGGAGCTCCAGCAGCACCACTAAGCACCGGGAGCTCCAGCAGCACCGGGAGCTCCAGCAGCACCGGGAGCTCCAGCAGCACCAATCAGCACCGGGAGCTCCAGCAGCACCACTCAGCACCGGGAGCTCCAGCAGCACCACTCAGCACCGGGAGCTCCAGCAGCACCACTCAGCACCGGGAGCTCCAGCAGCACCGGGAGCTCCAGCAGCACCACTAAGCACCGGGAGCTCCAGCAGCACCACTAAGCACCGGGAGCTCCAGCAGCACCAATCAGCACCGGGAGCTCCAGCAGCACCACTCAGCACCGGGAGGTCCAGCAGCACCACTCAGCACCGGGAGCTCCAGCAGCACCACTCAGCACCGGGAGCTCCAGCAGCACCAATCAGCACCGGGAGCTCCAGCAGCACCACTAAGCACCGGGAGCTCCAGCAGCACCACTCAGCACCGGGAGCTCCAGCAGCACCACTCAGCACCGGGAGGTCCAGCAGCACCACTCAGCACCGGGAGCTCCAGCAGCACCACTCAGCACCGGGAGCTCCAGCAGCACCACTCAGCACCGGGAGCTCCAGCAGCACCACTCAGCACCGGGAGCTCCAGCAGCACCACTAAGCACCGGGAGCTCCAGCAGCACCACTCAGCACCGGGAGCTCCAGCAGCACCACTCAGCACCGGGACCTCCAGCAGCACCACTCAGCACCGGGAGCTCCAGCAGCACCACTAAGCACCGGGAGCTCCAGCAGCACCGGGAGCTCCAGCAGCACCAATCAGCACCGGGAGCTCCAGCAGCACCACTCAGCACCGGGAGCTCCAGCAGCACCACTCAGCACCGGGAGCTCCAGCAGCACCACTCAGCACCGGGAGCTCCAGCAGCACCGGGAGCTCCAGCAGCACCACTAAGCACCGGGAGCTCCAGCAGCACCGGGAGCTCCAGCAGCACCAATCAGCACCGGGAGCTCCAGCAGCACCACTCAGCACCGGGACCTCCAGCAGCACCACTAAGCACCGGGAGCTCCAGCAGCACCACTCAGCACCGGGAGCTCTAGCAGCACCACTCAGCACCGGGACCTCCAGGAGCACCACTAAGCACCGGGAGCTCCAGCAGCACCAATCAGCACCGGGACCTCCAGCAGCACCACTCAGCACCGGGAGCTCCAGCAGCACCAATCAGCACCGGGAGGTCCAGCAGCACCACTCAGCACCGGGAGCTCCAGCAGCACCACTAAGCACCGGGAGGTCCAGCAGCACCACTCAGCACCGGGAGCTCCAGCAGCACCACTAAGTACCGGGAGCTCCAGCAGCACCACTCAGCACCGGGAGCTCCAGCAGCACCGGGACCTCCAGCAGCACCACTCAGCACCGGGAGCTCCAGCAGCACCACTAAGCACCGGGAGCTCCAGCAGCACCGGGAGCTCCAGCAGCACCGGGAGCTCCAGCAGCACCAATCAGCACCGGGACCTCCAGCAGCACCACTCAGCACCGGGAGCTCCAGCAGCACCACTCAGCACCGGGAGCTCCAGCAGCACCACTCAGCACCGGGAGCTCCAGCAGCACCACTAAGCACCGGGAGCTCCAGCAGCACCACTAAGCACCGGGAGCTCCAGCAGCACCAATCAGCCCCGGGAGCTCCAGCAGCACCACTCAGCACCGGGAGCTCCAGCAGCACCACTCAGCACCGGGAGCTCCAGCAGCACCACTCAGCACCGGGAGCTCCAGCAGCACCACTCAGCACCGGGAGCTCCAGCTGCACCACTCAGCACCGGGAGCTCCAGCAGCACCACTCAGCACCGGGAGCTCCAGCAGCACCACTAAGCACCGGGAGCTCCAGCAGCACCACTCAGCACCGGGAGCTCCAGCAGCACCACTCAGCACCGGGACCTCCAGCAGCACCACTCAGCACCGGGAGCTCCAGCAGCACCACTAAGCACCGGGAGCTCCAGCAGCACCGGGAGCTCCAGCAGCACCAATCAGCACCGGGAGCTCCAGCAGCACCACTCAGCACCGGGAGCTCCAACAGCACCACTCAGCACCGGGAGCTCCAGCAGCACCACTCAGCACCGGGAGCTCCAGCAGCACCGGGAGCTCCAGCAGCACCACTAAGCACCGGGAGCTCCAGCAGCACCGGGAGCTCCAGCAGCACCAATCAGCACCGGGAGCTCCAGCAGCACCACTCAGCACCGGGAGCTCCAGCAACACCACTCAGCACCGGGAGCTCCAGCAGCACCACTCAGCACCGGGAGCTCCAGCAGCACCACTCAGCACCGGGACCTCCAGCAGCACCACACAGCACCGGGAGCTCCAACAGCACCACTCAGCACCGGGAGCTCCAGCAGCACCACTAAGCACCGGGAGCTCCAGCAGTACCCCTCAGCACCGGGAGCTCCAGCAGCACCACTTAAAACTATCATCTTGGATCAAACATATTGTTGCCACGTTATCAAAGATGACTCAGTGTTTACCATATTGCAACATCAATAATAGCCGTAAAATCTTTTTGTTATGCACCATCAACCCCACTTTCCATCCATAGTAGGAATCTCTGGGTTTGGAATAGGAGCCGAATCTTCTTAAAAAGGGGAAAGGCAGTCTGCCCCCCCCCCCCCCCCGGGGAACTCCTCATTCAACCTCATATGAACCTGCAAAGTTTCGTGAGGCTAACCACAGGCGTCTGGTCTAACCTCGAACAAAAATAACATTGTCTCTTACAGACATGTGTCAGGAAAATAATGGCACCATTTATATATTCTTTAATACAATTGGTAACTAACTGCGTTGTTGTTCTTGTACTAATCAATTAACCAATACTTTTAACACAAAGAAAACGAGATTACAGTGGAAATTTCCCTTAAACAAAGGATATTATTGCCACGTCATTAAAATATCTACAATCAATATAAATCAATTACTTAAAATCCCCAGTCTAACATTAAATTTAATAACACAAATGTTATGACACGATCAAATAAATTAATAAATTAAGTCAACGCCTTCCCGACCTTCGTCCATAATTGGACAGCAAACCGAACCGTTCTTAGTGGCGTCACTATAGCGGGGGAAGATGGAGGAGGCCAGTGTACACCCAGTGACTCTCTGGTGACGGGGCTCTCTTGCCAGCCACGTTAATACTCGTTAATCCCAGCCATCTTTACCTTCCTCAGCTGTCGCAACATCATCGTCACGGGAGTGTCTCCTTTCTGGTTGTCAAAATAATTTACATTTTCTTACATTTTACAGACAACCGGTGATGAGGCGCGACAACACCCAATATAGGCAGAGTCTCTCACAATCATTTAACTTAATATTTATCAGATAATAACTGTGGTTATTTGCTATAGTTCTACTGTGTTCTTCCGTCAGGTCTTCTGTGGCAACCTAAAGAAATTTGTGACATCAACCTGTTGCATCACGTGAGGACGCCTCGACGCCACAGTCACGAGGGCCGTGCCTGGCTGAGTGTCCACCTATACCACACTAGTACCCATATTGAAGCCTTCAAACCAGATAAAGCTATTAAGTTCTCAAATTAACCCAAGTAAAATATCCTACTAACCAATTAGTACAAATTTTCATATCATTCGATAATTGTTTGATTGATAGGCTATAATTAATTACCCTCCCCCCCCCAACTACTTCTGTTGAGATAGGACTTGTGGAAAAATTTAATAACATATATTCCACTCAGTTAAATATACACATAATATACTAATAAAATAAATATAAATTAAATATATATGATATTAAATATATCATAATATACTAATAAATTAATTATAAATTATTAATTAAATTCATTAAAATAGGTAATAAAATCCTGCGTGTCAGAATTCCCCACAATAGGCATCAGTGTACATGTTTAGTGAGCGTGCACAACCACAACATAAATTCCAGCATTACATTCCTATACAAGTAATATAGTTACCAGCAACGTTTCACCCCCCCCCCCCTTCGCTCGCCTCAACCCTCTCAATAAAAACCAGCAAATGTCTAGATACATTATCGCTAAACTTATCCAGTACTGAGACCAAATTATTCTGGCATCGATGGTTAAAATTATTGGAGAAATGTAATTTGTGTAAAAGCGGGTCCATGTCCTTGAGTCTGCTTAAGCTTAGGAAAGCTTAGCCCCGGGAAGAGGGCCGAGGTAAACACTGCGCATGCGCGGCTCGCTGCCAGGCAAAGAAAACGGGAATCAGGCTGAGCTCGGGTCCTGAGAGCCTCCAACTCAGCATAATTCCCTCATAAAACAGCGCTGAGGCGATGACTGTTTTTATGCTCTATTTTTTTTTACTAAGAAATTTGCTTATACTGGAAAATATAAAAATTAGGCGTAATATCAATTAAAGATTTTTTTACCGTTATGCTATTTTTTTTTATTTTTTCCTGATATTATTCAGGCTCTCCAAAAATAATATTTAGTTTTTAGGTGGTCGTCTTTACATTCAGTGAAATAAATAATCTACTTAATTTTTCATGAAGTTGGACACACAATTTTTAGTTTGTACAAGTTGAGAAAGATGAGAGGCAGTGAGTAGGTGGAACACGTGGTAGATGAGAGGCAGTGAGTAGGTGGAACACGTGGTAGATGAGAGGCAGTGAGCAGGTGGAACACGTGGTAGATGAGAGGCAGTGAGCAGGTGGAACATGTGGTAGATGAGAGGCAATGAGCAGGTGGAACACGTGGTAGATGAGAGGCAGTGAGTAGGTGGAACATGTGGTAGATGAGAGGCAATGAGTAGGTGGAACACGTGGTAGATGAGAGGCAGTGAGTAGGTGGTACATGTGGTAGATGAGAGGCAATGAGTAGGTGGAACACGTGGTAGATGAGAGGCAGTGAGTAGGTGGAACATGTGGTAGATGAGAGGCAATGAGTAGGTGGAACACGTGGTAGATGAGAGGCAGTGAGCAGGTGGAACATGTGGTAGATGAGAGGCAGTGAGCAGGTGGAACACGTGGTAGATGAGAAGCAGTGAGCATGTGGAACACGTGGTAGATGAGAGGCAGTAAGCAGGTGGAACACGTGGTAGATGAGAGGCAGTAAGCAGGTGGAACACATGAGAGGCAGTGAGCAGGTGGAACACGTGGTAGATGAGAAGCAGTGAGCAGGTGGAACACGTGGTAGATGAGACAATGAGTAGGTGGAACATGTGGTAGATGAGAGGCAGTGAGCAGGTGGAACATGTGGTAGATGAGAGGCAGTTAGCAGGTGGAACACGTGGTAGATGAGAGGCAGTGAGTAGGTGGAACACGTGGTAGATGAGAGGCAGTGAGCAGGTGGAACATGTGGTAGATGAGAGGCAATGAGCAGGTGGAACACGTGGTAGATGAGAGGCAGTGAGTAGGTGGAACATGTGGTAGATGAGAGGCAATGAGTAGGTGGAACACGTGGTAGATGAGAGGCAGTGAGTAGGTGGTACATGTGGTAGATGAGAGGCAATGAGTAGGTGGAACACGTGGTAGATGAGAGGCAGTGAGTAGGTGGAACATGTGGTAGATGAGAGGCAATGAGTAGGTGGAACACGTGGTAGATGAGAGGCAGTGAGCAGGTGGAACATGTGGTAGATGAGAGGCAGTGAGCAGGTGGAACACGTGGTAGATGAGAAGCAGTGAGCATGTGGAACACGTGGTAGATGAGAGGCAGTAAGCAGGTGGAACACGTGGTAGATGAGAGACAGTAAGCAGGTGGAACACATGAGAGGCAGTGAGCAGGTGGAACACGTGGTAGATGAGAAGCAGTGAGCAGGTGGAACACGTGGTAGATGAGACAATGAGTAGGTGGAACATGTGGTAGATGAGAGGCAGTGAGCAGGTGGAACATGTGGTAGATGAGAGGCAGTTAGCAGGTGGAACACGTGGTAGATGAGAAGCAGTGAGCAGGTAGAACACGTGGTAGATGAGAAGCAGTGAGCAGGTTGAACACGTGGTAGATGAGAGGCAGTGAGCAGGTGGAACACGTGGTAGATGAGAGGCAGCGAGCAGGTATAACACGTGGAAGATGAGAGGCAGTGAGCAGGTGGAACATGTGGTAGATGAGAGGCAGTGAGCAGGTGGAACACGTGGAAGATGAGAGGCAGTGAGCAGGTGGAACACGTGGTAGATGAGAGGCAGCGAGCAGGTATAACACGTGGAAGATGAGAGGCAGTGAGCAGGTGGAACATGTGGTAGATGAGAGGCAATGAGCAGGTGGAACACGTGGTAGATGAGAGGCAGTGAGTAGGTGGAACATGTGGTAGATGAGAGGCAGTGAGAAGGTGGAACACGTGGAAGATGAGAGGCAGTGAGCAGGTGGAACATGTGGTAGATGAGAGGCAGTGAGCAGGTGGAACACGTGGTAGATGAGAGGCAATGAGCAGATGGAACACGTGGTAGATGAGAGGCAGTGAGCAGGTGGAACACGTGGTAGATGAGAGGCAGTAAGCAGGTGGAACACGTGGTAGATGAGAGGCAGTGAGTAGGAGGAACATCTGGTAGATGAGAGGCAATGAGTAGGTGGAACACGTGGTAGATGAGAGGCAGTGAGAAGGTGGAACATGTGGTAGATGAGAGGCAATGAGTAGGTGGAACACGTGGTAGATGAGAGGCAGTGAGCAGGTGGAACATGTGGTAGATGAGAGGCAGTGAGCAGGTGGAACACGTGGTAGATGAGAAGCAGTGAGAAGGTGGAACACGTGGTAGATGAGAGGCAGTAAGCAGGTGGAACACGTGGTAGATGAGAGGCAGCGAGCAGGTGGAACACGTGAGAGATGAGAGGCAGTGAGTAGGTGGAACACGTGGTAGATGAGAGGCAGCGAGCAGGTGGAACACGTGGTAGATGAGAGGCAATGAGTGGGTGGAACACGTGGTAGATGAGAGGCAGTGAGCAGGTGGAACACGTGGTAGATGAGAGGCAATGAGCAGGTGGAACATGTGGTAGATGAGAGGCAGTGAGCAGGTGGAACACGTGGTAGATGAGAGGCAGTAAGCAGTTGGAACACGTGGTAGATGAGAGGCAGTAAGCAGGTGGAACACGTGGTAGATGAGAGGCAGTAAGCAGGTGGAACATGTGGTAGATGAGAGGCAGTGAGCAGGTGGAACACATGGTAGATGAGAGGCAGTAAGCAGGTGGAACACGTGGTAGATGAGAGGCAGTAAGCAGGTGGAACACGTGGTAGATGAGAGGCAGTGAGCAGGTGGAACATGTGGTAGATGAGAGGCAGTGAGCAGGTGGAACACGGGGTAGATGTGAGGCAGTAAGCAGGTGGAACACGTGGTAGATGAGAGGCAGTGAGCAGGTGGAACACATGGTAGATGAGAGGCAGTAAGCAGGTGGAACATTTCGTTCCACAGCACGAACATCACATCCGTTACTTTACAATTATATAAAACTAGCAACTATATCCTATTTTCCTTACTTGTAACTAAAAATAAATGACAAAATGCCTAAAATGTTTGCGGACTAAACAAAAGCCGGAGCAACATTTTTGGAACCTCGTTGGTAACATTTGGCCAAAACTCGTTATCGAAAAGCATTGAACTTCTGAAATGTTTCCATATTATGTGTTTTCTTTACGCCAAATTTGCCTCGCTGTTCACATTCTAATTTTTATTTTGTATTTAAGTATATATATATATATATATATATATATATATATATATATATATATATATATATATATATATATATATATATATATATATATATATATATATATATATATATATATATATATATATATATATATATATATATATATATATATATATATATATATATATATATATATATATATATATATATATATATATATATATATATATTATTAAATATGACCGAAAACGTAAGATTAATAATTCTAAAATTCTAACACGAATTTTCTTTATCTTTCTTATGTTTCTTTTCACTGTTGATGGTAATTCAAAGATCAATTCTCCAAAATTCATTTTTATTTCTAGTCTGACGCGACACTTGAGCGCGTTTTGTAAAACTTATTACATTTTCAAAGACTTTAGTTTACAAACACACAACTGAAACTTAGAGCTTACACATCTTCGAGGTTTATATCTACATTTGGGTGAGGTGGATGAGGTGAAAAACGAACTTTCAACAATGGGTATTCAATGGGTATTAAATTCCAACACAAGACAGAACACGAAACAATGGGTATTGAATTGGTATTAAATTCAAACACAAGACAGAACACGAAACAATGGGTATTGAATAGAAGTAATTGTAGAAAGCCTATTGGTCCATATTTCTTGATGCTTCTATATTGGAGCGGAGTCTTGAAGTGGGTAGAATATAGTTGTGCACTAATTGGCTGTTGATTGCTGGTGTTGACTTCTTGATGTGTAGTGCCTCGCAGACGTCAAGCCGCCTGCTATCGTTGTGTCTATCGATGATTTCTGTGTTGTTTGCTAAGATTTCTCTGGTGATGGTTTGTTTGTGGAAAGAGATTATATGTTCCTTAATGGAGCCCTGTTGCTTATGCATCGTTAAACGCCTGGAAAGAGATGTTGTTGTCTTGCCTATATACTGGGTTTTTTGAGGCTTACAGTCCCCAAGAGGGCATTTGAAGGCATAGACGACGTTGGTCTCTTTTAAAACGTTCTGCTTTGTGTCTGGAGAGTTTCTCATGAGTAGGCTGGCCGTTTTTCTGGTTTTATAGTAAATCGTCAGTTGTATCTTCTGATTTTTGTCTGTAGGGATAACGTTTCTACTGACAATATCTTTCAGGACCCTTTCGTCCGTTTTATGGGCTGTGGAAAAGAAGTTCCTGTAAAATAGTCTAATAGGGGGTATAGGTGTTGTGTTAGTTGTCTCTTCAGAGGTTGCATGGCGTTTCACTTTCCTTCTTATGATGTCTTCCACGAAACCATTGGAGAAGCCGTTGTTGACTAGGACCTGCCTTACCCTACAGAGTTCTTCGTCGACTTGCTTCCATTCTGAGCTGTGGCTGAGGGCACGGTCGACATAAGCGTTAACAACACTCCTCTTGTACCTGTCCGGGCAGTCACTGTTGGCATTCAGGCACATTCCTATGTTTGTTTCCTTAGTGTAGACTGCAGTGTGGAAAACTCCGCTCCTTTCCATTACTGTTACATCTAGAAAGGGCAGCTTCCCATCCTTCTCCATCTCGTAAGTGAAACGCAACACAGAATTCTGCTCAAATTCCTCCTTCAGCTCCTGCATATGTCTGACATCAGGTACCTGTGTAAAAATGTCGTCAACATACCTGCAGTATATGGCCGGTTTCGACATGAACTTGAAATCCTTTTTTGTCCGGTCGTGTTGGTCAAGCAGTTAAGGGATCCTGTAAGCCAGCAGAGTGCTCCTGGCAGTATGGATTCGAGTCACATCTGGGGTGTGAGTTTTCAGTTCCATATAGTCCTGGGAACCATTCAGGCTTGTTTGCATATATATATATATATATATATATATATATCTATATATATATATATATATATATATATATATATATATATATATATATATATATATATATTTGTCGTACCTAGTAGCCAGAACGCACTTCTCAGCCTACTATGCAAGGCCCGATTTGCCTAATAAGCCAAGTTTTTCTGAATTAATATATTTTCTCTATTTTTTTTTATGAAATGATAAAGCTACCCATTTCATTATGTATGAGGTCAATTTTTTTTTATTGCAGTTAAAATTAACGTAGATATATGACCGAACCTAACCAACCCTACCTAACCTAACCTAACCTATCTTTATAGGTTAGGTTAGGTTAGGTAGCAGAAAAAGTTAGGTTAGGTTAGGTTAGGTAGGTTAGGTAGTCGAAAAAACATTATTTCATGAAAACTTGGCTTATTAGGCAAATCGGGCCTTGCATAGTAGGCTGAGAAGTGCGTTCTACTATTATATATATATATATATATATATATATATATATATATATATATATATATATATATATATATATAGTAATATTTTAGTTTGTTTTTAGCTATATATTTGCAGGCTGTTAAATAAATAGTTCCCAATTCTATTGTGTGTCTGTACAATGGTTAAAGTGTGTGGTCCAGCGACATGTGTACGATGGTGCTCACAGTTACCAGAGTTACTGCCATCAGCAGGACGTGTTGAGGAGATAACAGTTGTCAAAATATATGTTCAGATAGCACCTTTGTTATGGGTGCAACCTTTGTGTTACATTGATGAGGGAAGGTCATGTGTGGGCAGGGAGGGAGGAGACTATTGATGGGTATGTGTGGGCAAGGAGGGAGGGAGGAGACTATTGAAGGGTATGTGTGGGCAGGGAGGGAGGGAGGAGGCTGTTGAAGGGTATGTGTGGGCAGGGAGGGAGGGAGGAGGCTGTTGAAGGGTATGTGTGGGCAGGGAGGGAGGGAGGAGGCTGTTGAAGGGTATGTGTGGGCAGGGAGGGAGGGAGGAGACTATTGAAGGGTATGTGTGGGCAGGGAGGGAGGGAGGAGGCTGTTGAAGGGTATGTGTAGGCAGGGAGGGAGGGAGGAGACTATTGAAGGGCATGTGTGGGCAGGGAGGGAGGGAGGAGGCTGTTGAAGGGTATGTGTGGGCAGGGAGGGAGGGAGGAGGCTGTTGAAGGGTATGTGTGGGCAGGGAGGGAGGGAGGAGACTATTGAAGGGCATGTGTGGGCAGGGAGGGAGGAGACTATTGAAGGGTATGTGTGGGCAGGGAGGGAGGGAGGAGGCTGTTGAAGGGTATGTGTGGGCAGGGAGGGAGGGAGGAGACTATTGAAGGGCATGTGTGGGCAGGGAGGGAGGGAGGAGGCTGTTGAAGGGTATGTGTGGGCAGGGAGGGAGGGAGGAGGCTGTTGAAGGGTATGTGTGGGCAGGGAGGGAGGGAGGAGACTATTGAAGGGTATGTGTGGGCAGGGAGGGAGGGAGGAGACTATTGAAGGGTATGTGTGGGCAGGGAGGGAGGAGACTATTGAAGGGTATGTGTGGGCAGGGAGGGAGGGAGGAGGCTGTTGAAGGGTATGTGTGGGCAGGGAGGGAGGGAGGAGGCTGTTGAAGGGTATGTGTGGGCAGGGAGGGAGGGAGGAGACTATTGAAGGGCATGTGTGGGCAGGGAGGGAGGGAGGAGGCTGTTGAAGGGTATGTGTGGGCAGGGAGGGAGGGAGGAGGCTGTTGAAGGGTATGTGTGGGCAGGGAGGGAGGGAGGAGACTATTGTAGGGCATGTGTGGGCAGGGAGGGAGGGAGGAGGCTGTTGAAGGGTATGTGTGGGCAGGGAGGGAGGGAGGAGGCTGTTGAAGGGTATGTGTGGGCAGGGAGGGAGGGAGGAGACTATTGAAGGGTATGTGTGGGCAGGGAGGGAGGGAGGAGACTATTGAAGGGTATGTGTGGGCAGGGAGGGAGGAGACTATTGAAGGGTATGTGTGGGCAGGGAGGGAGGGAGGAGGCTGTTGAAGGGTATGTGTGGGCAGGGAGGGAGGAAGGAGACTATTGAAGGGTATGTGTGGGCAGGGAGGGAGGGAGGAGGCTGTTGAAGGGTATGTGTGGGCAGGGAGGGAGGGAGGAGGCTGTTGAAGGGTATGTGTGGGCAGGGAGGGAGGGAGGAGACTATTGAAGGGTATGTGTGGGCAGGGAGGGAGGGAAGAGACTATTGAAGGGTATGTGTGGGCAGGGAGGGAGGAGACTATTGAAGGGTATGTGTGGGCAGGGAGGGAGGGAGGAGACTATTGAAGGGTATGTGTGGGCAGGGAGGGAGGAGACTATTGAAGGGTATGTGTGGGCAGGGAGGGAGGGAGGAGGCTGTTGAAGGGTATGTGTGGGCAGGGAGGGAGGAAGGAGACTATTGAAGGGTATGTGTGGGCAGGGAGGGAGGGAGGAGGCTGTTGAAGGGTATGTGTGGGCAGGGAGGGAGGAAGGAGACTATTGAAGGGTATGTGTGGGCAGGGAGGGAGGGAGGAGGCTGTTGAAGGGTATGTGTGGGCAGGGAGGGAGGGAGGAGGCTGTTGAAGGGTATGTGTGGGCAGGGAGGGAGGGAGGAGGCTGTTGAAGGGTATGTGTGGGCAGGGAGGGAGGAGATGGGGACATAGTGTGTGCTGTGAGGTGTTGGGAACTGAACGGAGGAACAAACGGGCAGTGACTGGTGAGAGGGGACCAGGAGAAGAGGACACATGAGGGGACCAGGAGAAGAGGACACATGAGGGGACCAGGAGAAGAGGACACATGAGGGGACCAGGAGAAGAGGACACATGAGGGGACCAGGAGAAGAGGACACATGAGGGGACCAGGAGAAGAGGACACATGAGGGGACCAGGAGAAGAGGACACATGAGGGGACCAGGAGAAGAGGACACATGAGGGGACCAGGAGAAGAGGACACACGAGGGGACCAGGAGAAGAGGACACATGAGGGGACCAGGAGAAGAGGACACATGAGGGGACCAGGAGAAGAGGACACATGAGGGGACCAGGAGAAGAGGACACATGAGGGGACCAGGAGAAGAGGACACATGAGGGGACCAGGAGAAGAGGACACATGAGGGGACCAGGAGAAGAGGACACATGAGGGGACCAGGAGAAGAGGACACATGAGGGGACCATGACACATGAGGGGACCAGGAGAAGAGGACACATGAGGGGACCAGGAGAAGAGGACACATGAGGGGACCAGGAGAAGAGGACACATGAGGGGACCAGGAGAAGAGGACACATGAGGGGACCAGGAGAAGAGGACACATGAGGGGACCAGGAGAAGAGGACACATGAGGGGACCAGGAGAAGAGGACACATGAGGGGACCAGGAGAAGAGGACACATGAGGGGACCAGGAGAAGAGGACACATGAGGGGACCAGGAGAAGAGGACACATGAGGGGACCAGGAGAAGAGAGGACACATGAGGGGACCAGGAGAAGAGAGGACACATGAGGGGACCAGGAGAAGAGGACACATGAGGGGACCAGGAGAAGAGGACACATGAGGGGACCAGGAGAAGAGGACACATGAGGGGACCAGGAGAAGAGGACACATGAGGGGACCAGGAGAAGAGGACACATGAGGGGACCAGGAGAAGAGGACACATGAGGGGACCAGGAGAAGAGGACACATGAGGGGACCAGGAGAAGAGGACACATGAGGGGACCAGGAGAAGAGGACACATGAGGGGACCAGGAGAAGAGGACACATGAGGGGACCAGGAGAAGAGGACACATGAGG
>NW_025570824.1:0-10000 GCF_020424385.1 Procambarus clarkii
TGGTGGTTGTAGTCCTGGTGGTGGTTGTAGTCCTGGTGGTGGTTGTAGTCCTGGTGGTGGTTGTAGTCCTGGTGGTGGTTGTAGTCCTGGTGGTGGTTGTAGTCCTGGTGGTGGTTGTAGTCCTGGTGGTGGTTGTAGTCCTGGTGGTGGATGTAGTCCTGGTGGTGGTTGTAGTCCTGGTGGTGGTTGTAGTCCTGGTGGTGGTCGTAGTCCTGGTGGTGGTTGTAGTCCTGGTGGTGATTATGGTCCTGGAGGTGGTTGTGGTCTTTATGATAGTTGTGGTCCTGGTGGTAGTTGTGGTCCTGGTGATGGTTGTGGTCCTCGTGGTGTTGGTTGTGGTGCTGATGGTGGTTGTAGTCCTGGTGGTGGTTGTAGTCCTGGTGGAGGTCGTACTGCTGGTGGTGGTTGAAGTCCTGGTGATTGTTGTATTCCTTTGTGGTGGTTGTAGTCCTGGTGGTGGTTGTAGTTCTGGTGGTGGTTGTAGTCCTGGTGGTGGTTGTAGTTCTGGTGGTGGTTGTAGTCCTGGTGGTGGTTGTAGTCCTGATGGTGGTCTTAGTCCTGGTGGTGGTCTTAGTCCTGGTGGTGGTTGTAGTTCTTGTGGTGGTTGTAGTCCTGGTGGTGGTTTTAGTTCTGGTGGTGGTTGTAGTCCTGGTGGTGGTTGTAGTCCTGGTGGTGGTTGTAGTCCTGGTGGTGGTTGTAGTCCTGGTGGTGGTTGTAGTCCTGGTGGTGGTTGTAGTCATGGTGGTGGTTGTAGTCCTGGTGGTGGGGGGTCTTAGTCCTGTTGGGTGGTTGACGGTCCTGGTGGTGGTTGAAGTCCTGGTGGTGGTTGTAGTCCTGGTGGTGGTTGTAGTCCTGGTGGTGGTTGTAGTCCTGATGGTGGTTGTAGTCCTGGTGGTGGTCTAAGTCCTGATGGTGGTTGTAGTCCTGGTGGTGGTTGTAGTCATGGTGGTGGTTGTAGTCCTGGTGGTCTTAGTCCTGGTGGTGCTCTAGTCCTGGTGGTGGTTGTAGTCCTGGTGGTGGTTGTAGTCCTGGTGGTGGTTGTAGTCCTGGTGGTGGTTGTAGTCCTGGTGGAGGTGTTGAAGTCCTGGTGGTGGTTGTAGTCCTGATGGTGTTTGAAATCCTGGTGGTGGTTGTAGTCCTGGTGGTGGTTGAAGTCCTGGTGGTGGTTGTAGTCCTGGTGGTGGTTGTAGTCCTGATGGTGGTTGAAGTCCTGGTGGTAATTGTAGTCCTGGTGGTGGTTCTAGTCCTGGTGGTGGTTGTAGTCCTGTTGGTGGTTGACGTCCTGGTGGTGGGTGTTGTAGTCGTGGTGGTTGTAGTCCTGGTGGTTGTTCTAGTCCTGGTGGGTGGTTGTAGTCCTGATGGTGGTTGAAGTCCTGGTGGTGGTTGTAGTCCTGGTGGTGGTTGTAGCCCTGATGGTGGTTGTAGTCCTGGTGGTGGGTTGTAGTCCTGGTGGTAGTTGTAGTCTGGTGGTGGTTATGGTCCTGATAGTGGTTGTAGTCCTGGTGGTGGTTGTAGTCCTGGTGGTGGTTGTAGTCCTGGTGGTGGGTGTAGTCCTGATGGTGGTTGTAGTCCTGGTGGTGGTCTTAGTCCTGGTGGTGGTTGTAGTCCTGCTGGTGGTTGTAGTCCTGGTGGTGGTTGTAGTCCTGGTGGTGGTTGTAGTCCAGATGGTGGTTGAAGTCCTGGTGGTGGTTGTAGTCCTGGTGGTGGTTGTAGTCCTGATGGTGGTTGAAGTCCTGGTGGTGGTTGTAGTCCTGGTGGTAGTTGTAGTCCTGGTGGTGGTTATGATCCTGATAGTGGTTGTAGTCCTGGGGGTGGTTGTAGTCCTGGTGGTGGTTATGTTCCTGGTGGTGGTTGTAGTCCTGATGGTGGTTGTAGTCCTGGTGGGTGTCTTAGTCCTGGTGGTGGTTGTAGTCCTGCTGGTGGTTGTAGTCCTGGTGGTGGTTGTAGTCATGGTGGTGGTTGTAGTCCTGATGGTGGTGGTAGTCCCTGGTGGTGGTCTTAGTCCTGGTGGGGGGTTTTAGTCCTGATGGTGGTTGGGTAGTGCTGGTGGTGGTTGTAGTCCTGGTGGTGGTGGTAGTCCTGGTGGTGGGTGTAGTCATGATTGTGGTTGAAGTCCTGGTGGTGGTTGTTAGTCCTGGTGGTGGTTGTGATCCTGGTGGTGGTTGTAGTCCTGGGGGTGGTTGACGTCCTGGTGGTGGTTGAAGTCCTGGTGGTGGTTGTAGTCCTGGTGGTGGTTTGTGTAGTCCTGGTGGTGGTTGTAGTACTGATGGTGGTTGTAGTCATGGTGGTGGTCTTAGTCCTGATGGTGGTTGTAGTCCTGGTGGTGGTTGTAGTCCCTGGATGGTGGTTGTAGTGGGGTGGTGGTCTTAGTCCTGGGTGGTTGCTCTAGTCCTGGTGGTGGTTGTAGTGTGCTGGTGGTGGTTGTAGTCCTGGTGGTGGTTGTAGTCCTGGTGGTGGTTGTAGTCCTGGTGGAGGTTGAAGTCCTGGTGGTGGTTGTAGTCATGATGGTGGTTGAAATCCTGGTGGTGGTTGTAGTCCGGTTGGTGGTTGAAGTCCTGGTGGTGGTTGTAGTCCTGGTGGTGGGTTTTTGTTTTGGTTGTAGTCCTGATGGTGGTTGAAGTCCTGGTGGTAATTGTAGTCCTGGTGGTGGTTGTAGTCATGGTGGTGGTTGTAGTCTATGTTGGTGGTTGACGTCCTGGTGGTGGGGTGAAGTCCTGGTGGTGGTTGTTGTAGTCCTGGGGGTCTTAGTCCTGGTGGGTGGTTAGTAGGTGGTGGTTGTTTTGGTTGAAGTCCTGGTGGTGGTTGTAGTCCTGGTGGTGGTTGTAGCCCTGATGGTGGTTGAAGTCCTGGTGGTGGTTGTAGTCCTGGTGGTAGTTGTAGTCCTGATGGTGGTTATGGTCCTGATAGTGGTTGTAGTCATGGCGGTGGTGTGAAGTCCTGGTGGTGGTGTGTAGTCCTGGTGGTGGTTGTAGTCCTGATGGTGGTTGAAGTCCTGGTGGTAATCTTAGTCCTGGTGGTGGTTGTAGTCATGCTGGTGGTTGTAGTCCTGTTGGTGGTTGACGTCCTGGTGGGGGGTGAAGTCCTGATGGTGGTTGTAGTCCTGGTGATGGTCTTAGTCCTGGTGGTGGTTGTAGTCCTGGTGGTGGTTGTAGTCCTGGTGGTGGTTGTAGTCCTGGTGGTGGTTGTAGTCCTGATGGTGGTTGTAGTCCTGCTGGTGGTTGTAGTCCTGGTGGTAGTCTTAGTCCTGGTGGTGGTTATGGTCCTGATAGTGGTTGTAGTCCTGGTGGTGGTCTTAGTCCTGGTGGTAGTTGTAGTCCTGGTGGTGGTTGTAGTCCTGGTGGTGGTTGTAGTCCTGGTGGTGGCTGTAGTCATGTGGTGGTGGTGGTAGTCCTGGTGGTGGTTGTAGCCCTGATGGTGGTTGAAGTCCTGGTGGTGGTTGTAGTCCTGATGGTAGTTGTAGTCCTGGTGGTGGTTATGGTCCTGATAGTGGTTGTAGTCTGGTGGGGGTGGTTGTAGTCCTGTTGGGGTGTTGTAGTCCTGGTGGTGGTTGTAGTCCTGATGGTGGTTGTAGTCTGCTGGTGGTGGGCTTAGTCCTGGTGGTGGTCTTAGTCCTGGTGGTGGTTGTAGTCCTGGTGGTTGTTGTAGTCCTGGTGGTGGTCTTAGTCCTGGTGGTGGTTGTAGTCCTGGTGGTGGTTGTAGTCCTGGTGGTGGTTGTAGTCCTGGTGGTAGTTGTAGTCCTGGTGGTGGTTGTAGTCCTGGTGGTGGTCGTAGTCCTGGTGGTGGTTGCAGTCCTGGTGGTGGTCTTAGTCCTGGTGGTGGTGGTAGTCCTGGTGATGTGGTTGTAGTCCTGGTGGTGGTTGTAGTCCTGGTGGTGGTCTTAGTCCTAGTGGTGGTTGTAGTCCTGGTGGTGGTTGTAGTCCTGGTGGTGGTTGTAGTCCTGGTGGTGGTTGTAGTCCTGGTGGTGGTTGTAGTCCTGGTGGTGGTTGTAGTCCTGGTAGTGGTTGTAGTCCTGGTGGTGGTTGTAGTCCTGGTGGTGGTCGTAGTCCTGGTGGTGGTTGTAGTCCTGGTGGTGGTTGTAGTCCTGGTGGTGGTTGTAGTCCTGGTGGTGGTTGTAGTCCTGGTGGTGGTTGTAGTCCTGGTGGTGGTTGTAGTCCTGGTGGTGGTTGTAGTCCTGGTGGTGGTTGTAGTCCTGGTGGTGGTCGTAGTCCTGGTGGTGGTTGTAGTCCTGGTGGTGGTTGTAGTCCTGGTGGTGGTTGTAGTCCTGGTGGTGGTTGTAGTCCTGGTGGTGGTTGTAGTCCTGGTGGGTGGTTGTAGTCCTGGTGGTGGTTGTAGTCCTGGTGGTGGTTGTAGTCCTGGTGGTGGTCGTAGTCCTGGTGGTGGTTGTAGTCCTGGTGGTGGTTGTAGTCCTGGTGGTGGTTGTAGTCCTGGTGGTGGTTGTAGTCCTGGTGGTGGTTGTAGTCCTGGTGGTGGTTGTAGTCCTGGTGGTGGTTGTAGTCCTGGTGGTGGTTGTAGTCCTGGTGGTGGTTGTAGTCCTGGTGGTGGTTGTAGTCCTGGTGGTGGTTGTAGTCCTGGTGGTGGTTGTAGTCCTGGTGTTGGTTGTAGTCCTGGTGGTGGTTGTAGTCCTGGTGGTGGTTGTAGTCCTGGTAGTGGTTGTAGTCCTGGTGGTGGTTGTAGTCCTGGTGGTGGTTGTAGTCCTGGTGGTGGTTGTAGTCCTGGTGGTGGTTGTAGTCCTGGTGGTGGTTGTAGTCCTGGTGGTGGTTGTAGTCCTGGTGGTGGTTGTAGTCCTGGTGGTGGTTGTAGTCCTGGTGGTGGTTGTAGTCCTGATGGTGGTTGTAGTCCTGGTGGTGGTTGTAGTCCTGGTGGTGGTTGTAGTCCTGGTGGTGGTTGTAGTCCTGGTGGTGGTTGTAGTCCTGGTGGTGGTTGTAGTCCTGATGGTGGTTGAAGTCCTGGTGGTGGTTGTAGTCTGGTGGTGGTTAAGTCCTGGTGGTGGTTATGGTCCTGATAGTGGTTGTAGTCCTGGTGGTGGTTGTAGTTCTGGTGGTGGTTGTAGTCCTTGTGGTGGTTGTAGTCCAGATGGTGGTTGTATTCCTGGTGGTGGTCTTAGTCCTGGTGGTGGTTGTAGTCCTGGTGGTGGTTTGAGTCCAGGTGGTGGTTGTAGTCCTGGTGGTGGTTGTAGTCCTGTTGGTGGTTTTAGTCCTGGTGGTGGTCTTAGTCCTGGTGGTGGTTGTAGTCCTGGTGGTGGTTGTAGTCCTGGTGGTGGTTGTAGTCCTGGTGGTGGTTGTAGTCCTGGTGGTGGTTGTAGTCCTGGTGGTGGTTGTAGTCCTGATGGTGGTTGTAGTCCTGGTGGTGGTTGTAGTCCTGGTGGAGGTTGTAGTCCTAGTGGTGGTCGTAGTCCTGGTGGTGGTTGTAGTCCTGGTGGTGGTTGTAGTCCTGGTGGTGGTTGTAGTCCTGGTGGTGGTTGTAGTCCTGGTGGTCGTTGTATTCCTGGTGGTGGTTGTAGTCCTGGTAGTGATTGTAATCCTGGTGGTGGTCTTAGTCCTATTGGTGGTTGTAGTTCTGGTGGTGGTGTTAGTTCTGATGGTGGTTGTATTCCTGGTGGTGATTGTAGTCCTGGTCGTGGTTGTAGTCACGATGGTGGTTGTATTCCTGGTGGTGGTTGTAGTCCTGGTGGTAGTGGTTGTAGTCCTGGTGGTGGTTGTAGTCCTGGTGGTGGTTGTAGTCCTGGTGGTGGTTGTAATCCTGGTGGTGGTTGTAGTCCTGGTGGTGGTTGGAGTCATTGTGGTGGTTGTAGTACTGGTGGTGGTTGTAGTCCTGGTGGTGGTTGTAGTCCTGGGTGGTGGTTGTAGTCCTGGTGGTGGTTGTAGTCCTGGTGGTGGTTGTAGTCCTGGTGGTGGTCGTAGTCCTGGTGGTGGTTGTAGTCCTGGTGGTGGTTGTAGTCCTGGTGGTGGTTTTAGTCCTGGTGGTGGTTGTAGTCCTGGTGGTGGTTGTAGTCCTGGTGGTGGTTGTAGTCCTGGTGGTGGTTGTAGTCCTGGTGGTGGTTGTAGTCCTGGTGGTGGTTGTAGTTCTGGTGGTGGTTGTAGTCCTGGTGGTGGTTGTAGTCCTGGTGGTGGTTGTAGTCCTGGTGGTGGTTCGTAGTCCTGGTGGTGGTTGTAGTCCTGGTGGTGGTTGTAGTCCTGGTGGTGGTTGTAGTCCTGGTGGTGGTTGTAGTCCTGGTGGTGGTTGTAGTCCTGGTGGTGGTTGTAGTCCTGGTGGTGGTTGTAGTCCTGGTGGTGGTTGTAGTCCTGGTGGTGGTTGTAGTCCTGGTGTTGGTTGTAGTCCTGGTGGTGGTTGTAGTCCTGGTGGTGGTTGTGGTCCTGGTGGTGGTTGTAGTCCTGGTGGTGGTTGTAGTCCTGGTGGTGGTTGTAGTCCTGGTAGTGGTTGTAGTCCTGGTGGTGGTTGTAGTCCTGGTGGTGGTTGTAGTCCTGGTGGTGGTTGTAGTCCTGGTGGTGGTTGTAGTCCTGGTGGTGGTTGTAGTCCTGGTGGTGGTTGTAGTCCTGGTGGTGGTTGTAGTCCTGGTGGTGGTTGTAGTCCTGGTGGTGGTTGTAGTCCTGGTGGTGGTTGTAGTCCTGGTGGTGGTTGTAGTCCTGGTGGTGGTTGTAGTCCTGGTGGTGGTTGTAGTCCTGGTGGTGGTTGTAGTCCTGGTGGTGGTTGTAGTCCTGGTGGTGGTTGTAGTCCTGGTGGTGGTTGTAGTCCTGGTGGTGGTTGTAGTCCTGGTGGTGGTTGTAGTCCTGGTGGTGGTTGTAGTCCTGGTGGTGGTTGTAGTCCTGGTGGTGGTTGTAGTCCTGGTGGTGGTTGTAGTCCTGGTGGTGGTTGTAGTCCTGGTGGTGGTTGTAGTCCTGGTGGTGGTTGTAGTCCTGGTGGTGGTTGTAGTCCTGGTGGTGGTTGTAGTCCTGGTGGTGGTTGTAGTCCTGGTGGTGGTTGTAGTCCTGGTGGTGGTTGTAGTCCTGGTGGTGGTTGTAGTCCTGGTGGTGGTTGTAGTCCTGGTGGTGGTTGTAGTCCTGGTGGTGGTTGTAGTCCTGGTGGTAGTTGTAGTCTGGTGTTGGTTGTAGTCCAGGTGGTGGTTGTAGTCCTGGTGGTGGTTGTAGTCCTGTTGGTGGTTGTAGTCCTGGTGGTGGTTGTAGTCCTGGTGGTGGTTGTAGTCCTGGTGGTGGTTGTAGTCCTGGTGGTGGTTGTAGTCCTGGTGGTGGTTGTAGTCCTGGTGGTGGTTGTAGTCCTGGTGGTGGTTGTAGTCCTGGTGGTGGTTGTAGTCCTGGTGGAGGTCGTACTGCTGGTGGTGGTTGAAGTCCTGGTGGTGGTCGTAGTCCTGGTGATTGTTGTATTCCTTTGTGGTGGTTGTAGTCCTGGTGGTGGTCGTAGTGCTGGTGGTGGTTGTAGTCCTGGTGGTGGTTGTAGTCCTGGTGGTGGTTGTAGTCCTGGTGGTGGTTGTAGTCCTGGTGGTGGTTGTAGTCCTGGTGGTGGTCTTAGTCCTGGTGGTGGTTGTAGTTCTGGTGGTGGTTGTAGTTCTGGTGGTTGTCTAAGTCCTGGTGGTGGTTGTAGTCCTCGTGGTGGTTGTAGTCCAGGTAATGGTTGTAGTCCTGGTGGTGGTTGTAGTCCTGGTGGTGGTTGTATTCCTTGTGGTGGTCGTAGTCCTGGTGGTGGTTTCAGTCTTGGTGGTGGTCTTAGTCCTAGTGGTGGTTGTAGTCCTGGTGGTGGTTGTAGTCCTGGTGGTGGTTGTAGTCCTGGTGGTGGTTGTAGTCCTGGTGGTGGTTGTAGTCCTGGTGGTGGTTGTAGTCCTGGTGGTGGTTGTAGTCCTGGTGGTGGTTGTAGTCCTGGTGGTGGTTGTAGTCCTGGTGGTGGTCTTAGTCCTGGTGGTGGTTGTAGTCCTGGTGGTGGTTGTAGTCCTGGTGGTGGTTGTAGTCCTGGTGGTGGTTGTAGTCCTGGTGGTGGTTGTAGTCCTGGTGGTGGTTGTAGTCCTGGTGGTGGTTGTAGTCCTGGTGGTGGTTGTAGTCCTGGTGGTGGTTGTAGTCCTGGTGGTGGTTGTAGTCCTGGTGGTGGTTGTAGTCCTGGTGGTGGTTGTAGTCCTGGTGGTGGTTGTAGTCCTGGTGGTGGTTGTAGTCCTGGTGGTGGTTGTAGTCCTGGTGGTGGTTGTAGTCCTGGTGGTGGTTGTAGTCCTGGTGGTGGTTGTAGTCCTGGTGGTGGTTGTAGTCCTGGTGGTGGTTGTAGTCCTGGTGGTGGTTGTAGTCCTGGTGGTGGTTGTAGTCCTGGTGGTGGTTGTAGTCCTGGTGGTGGTTGTAGTCCTGGTGGTGGTTGTAGTCCTGGTGGTGGTTGTAGTCCTGGTGGTGGTTGTAGTCCTGGTGGTGGTTGTAGTCCTGGTGGTGGTTGTAGTCCTGGTGGTGGTTGTAGTCCTGGTGGTGGTTGTAGTCCTGGTGGTGGTTGTAGTCCTGGTGGTGGTTGTAGTCCTGGTGGTGGTTGTAGTCCTGGTGGTGGTTGTAGTCCTGGTGGTGGTTGTAGTCCTGGTGGTGGTTGTAGTCCTGGTGGTGGTTGTAGTCCTGGTGGTGGTTGTAGTCCTGGTGGTGGTTGTAGTCCTGGTGGTGGTTGTAGTCCTGGTGGTGGTTGTAGTCCTGGTGGTGGTTGTAGTCCTGGTGGTGGTTGTAGTCCTGGTGGTGGTTGTAGTCCTGGTGGTGGTTGTAGTCCTGGTGGTGGTTGTAGTCCTGGTGGTGGTTGTAGTCCTGGTGGTGGTTGTAGTCCTGGTGGTGGTTGTAGTCCTGGTGGTGGTTGTAGTCCTGGTGGTGGTTGTAGTCCTGGTGGTGGTTGTAGTCCTGGTGGTGGTTGTAGTCCTGGTGGTGGTTGTAGTCCTGGTGGTGGTTGTAGTCCTGGTGGTGGTTGTAGTCCTGGTGGTGGTTGTAGTCCTGGTGGTGGTTGTAGTCCTGGTGGTGGTTGTAGTCCTGGTGGTGGTTGTAGTCCTGGTGGTGGTTGTAGTCCTGGTGGTGGTTGTAGTCCTGGTGGTGGTCGTAGTCCTGGTGGTGGTTGTAGTCCTGGTGGTGGTTGTAGTCCTGGTGGTGGTTGTAGTCCTGGTGGTGGTTGTAGTCCTGGTGGTGGTTGTAGTCCTGGTGGTGGTTGTAGTCCTGGTGGTGGTTGTAGTCCTGGTGGTGGTTGTAGTCCTGGTGGTGGTTGTAGTCCTGGTGGTGGTTGTAGTCCTGGTGGTGGTTGTAGTCCTGGTGGTGGTTGTAGTCCTGGTGGTGGTTGTAGTCCTGGTGGTGGTTGTAGTCCTGGTGGTGGTTGTAGTCCTGGTGGTGGTTGTAGTCCTGGTGGTGGTTGTAGTCCTGGTGGTGGTTGTAGTCCTGGTGGTGGTTGTAGTCCTGGTGGTGGTTGTAGTCCTGGTGGTGGTTGTAGTCCTGGTGGTGGTTGTAGTCCTGGTGGTGGTTGTAGTCCTGGTGGTGGTTGTAGTCCTGGTGGTTTTGTAGTCCTGGTGGTGGTTGTAGTCCTGGTGGTGGTTGTAGTCCTGGTGGTGGTTGTAGTCCTGGTGGTGGTTGTAGTCCTGGTGGTGGTTGTAGTCCTGGTGGTGGTTGTAGTCCTGGTGGTGGTTGTAGTCCTGGTGGTGGTTGTAGTCCTGGTGGTGGTTGTAGTCCTGGTGGTGGTTGTAGTCCTGGTGGTGGTTGTAGTCCTGGTGGTGGTTGTAGTCCTGGTGGTGGTTGTAGTCCTGGTGGTGGTTGTAGTCCTGGTGGTGGTTGTAGTCCTGGTGGTGGTTGTAGTCCTGGTGGTGGTTGTAGTCCTGGTGGTGGTTGTAAGTCCTGGTGGTGGTTGTAGTCCTGGTGGTGGTTGTAGTCCTGGTGGTGGTTGTAGTCCTGGTGGTGGTTGTAGTCCTGGTGGTCTGTAGTCCTGGTGGTGGTTGTAGTCCTGGTGGTGGTTGTAGTCCTGGTGGTGGTTGTAGTCCTGGTGGTGGTTGTAGTCCTGGTGGTGGTTGTAGTCCTGGTGGTCTCTA
>NW_025570824.1:12500-25000 GCF_020424385.1 Procambarus clarkii
TGTTTTCAATAATACATTATTTTATTATATAATATTTAATTTATTAATTAAAAACCCTTTCCATATTATAGAAAAAAACTAAAACAAGAATCTATATAAAACTATAGAATAGAATAGACTAATAGAATAGAATATATATATCATATATATATTTATATAAATAAATATATATATATATAAATATATGTATATATATTTATATATATATATATATTATTATATCCTGTATTATTCCAGCCCATTATTAGAGATAGTAGCCACCTCTTATTTTGGTTTTCTTTCATTATTAGTGCTCAGAAAATTAAATATATCTACATATTTAGTCAAAATCAATTACATTATTTTATCTTATTCATAGCATAAATGTTCACAAAGATTACTAAAAAGAGATTGAATTAGACTACAGCAAATTGGCAAACTTTACCTTGTATCTGTTTCCACCGTGTTTGTTTGGGGCGTTCTTCAACATATCAGCAATACTTGTCTCAACATCTCTTTCAGTTGCATTAGTGTGGGTGTTGATACAGGCTTCTGGAAAGTTATAAGAATTAATTAATATATATAATTATAATTCTTTTTGTCAGGAGACAAGAAGCCACAGAGTAATAACATTGTTGGCTTTTATTTAGGTGTTCCCCTGTTCTCCAGTCTTCCTCCGTCCCCTCGTCCCCTTTGTCCTCCCCAGCATTCTCCATTCCCCTGTCCCCTCGTCCTCCCCACCATTACCCTCTCCTCTGTTCCCTCGTCTTCCCCACCATCCCCCCTGTCGTCCTCCCCACCATTCTAAACTACCTCATCCCATGCATTCCATGATGGTCTGATGCTTCCATCTGAAAATTGGGAACATCAAAAGATCTGACTTTCCCAATTTTCTGATGGGAACATCAAATGATCTGATATTCCCATCACTGAAAAATAAAAACAGATAAAAAAAATGATATGAAAAAATAGAAAATAAAATATACTCATGAAATGAACAGAATGGTTAACAACGCAGCTCAATTGCAATGCAATGTCACAATAACATTTAAATATACTTTAAGATATAATCTAGAAGAAAATAAGGATATTGAAACGGTTCATGAACTCTATTTCAATAAAGGACACTATGGGGAACTTTGAAAAATAGTTATTGAGTATAATTAGACAGACTTGTTGCTAGGCAGAGGAGTAATGAGATATATGGCAAATTTTGCAAAATATACAATGAAGGTACACAAACATTCATACCCAAACAAAGCAAAATGCTAGGTAAGAACAAAGCATTTGGCCCGTAGGAGAAAGGAGATACCCACAAGACTAGAATACAAGTCATTAACAAGCATGCAAGTATAATACATAATACATGCAGACATATATATAATCCAAAAAAATGTCAAATTTACGTACTTATTATTACATTACAAATATCCAAGGTTTTGAAGACACGTTTCCTCTTGCGCCCAACGAGTGAATACTGAGACCAGACCCCATAGGTCCCTATCCTCCTCATCATTCGTCTCACTGTGTCTCCACAGCTTGCACCGCCCATTTGAGACAGCGTCTGGACCTGTTAAAATAATGCATAAGCTGTAAGGTAATAGAGAATAATATATATCTTTCAATCTCAACATTAGATTTTCTAATTTCCAACTGTATTAAATAAATAGCATTAAAATATTTTCCTTCTTAACTATTACAAAAATCAACGAATTTGAGTAACTTTTGCTTTTGTTTTATTTGTACCTTAAACATAACACTGAACAATCAATTATGTGCCACCCCACCTTCCTTCATCTGCAAAAAAACTAATCAAAAGACATATGTACAAGGCTAAAAAAATTCAGCAACACTTACTACAGTTTTTAACAAACAAACAAACACTTATTACAGGTAAAACCAGTAGGCAGTCTACTGTATTTTATCAAACCGTTATTAGTATAATAGATCTCGTAATAATTTTGCAAAAATAATGGCATTTACTATTTTTAAAAGATTATTAGCAAATTTACAGAAATGGTGCATTCGGAAGACAAAACCAATTTTTCACTTTTGACAATTGAGCACCTGCTACATCCAGATTCTAGGGAGGAAAGGAAGGACGATCTTACTGGATCCCATAGCCTCTCCGAGGCACAAACCAGGCTTTTACACAAACCCCCCCCCCCCTGCACCCGAGCTTTTTAAAATAGTAAATGCCACTATTTTTGCAAAATTATTACGAGATCTATTATTCTAGAGAATAATGCATATAAATGCATATATGCATATAAATACAAAAGTAAATCAAATCTTATCCTTGTATAATATACAAGCTGATGTGAGATCCCTGTCTACAGGTGGACTGGAACTATTATCCAGTAGGCAGTCTACTGTATTTTATCAAACCGTTATTAGTATAATAGATCTCGTAATAATTTTGCAAAAATAATGGCATTTACTATTTTTAAAAGATTATTAGCAAATTTACACAAATGGTGCATTCGGAAGACAAAACCAATTTTTCACTTTTGACAATTGAGCACCTGCTACATCCAGATTCTAGGGAGGAAAGGAAGGACGATCTTACTGGATCCCATAGCCTCTCCGAGGCACAAACCAGGCTTTTACATACCCCCCCCCCCCCCCCTGCACCCGAGCTTTTAAAATAGTAAATGCCACTATTTTTGCAAAATTATTACGAGATCTATTATACTAATAACGGTAAATAAATAATAAATAGTAAATAAATCAAAATCAGTTACATTATTTTATCTTATTCATAGCATAAATGTTCTCGAAGATTACTAAAAAGAAATTGAATTAGACTACAGCAAATTGGCAAACTTTACCTTGTATCTGTTTCCACCGAGTTTGTTTGGGGCGTTCTTCAACATATCAGCAATACTTGTCTCAACATCTCTTTCAGTTGCATTAGTGTGGGTGTTGATACAGGCTTCTGGAAATTTATAAGAATTAATTAATATATATAATTATAATTCACTTTGCTATTCCCCATTCCACAGTCCTCTCGTCCTTCCCACTTCCCTGTCCCCACATCATCCCCACTATTCCCACTTCCCTGTCCCATCGTCCTCCTTACCATTTTCCCCTCCCCTGTCCTTCTTCCTCCCCCACCATCTCCCATTCACCTGTCCCTTTGTCCTCCCCAGCATTCCCCTGTCCCCACCATCCCCAACTCCCCAGTCCCCTCGTCCTCCCCACCATTACCCTCTCCTCTGTCCCCTCGTCTTCCCCACCATACCCCCTCTCGTCCTCCCCACCATTCCAAACTACCTCATCCGATGCATTCTATAATGGTCTGATGCTTCCATCAGAAAATTGGGAACATCAAATGATCTGATATTCCCATCACTGAAAAATAAGAACAGCTAAAAAAATGAAATGAAAAAAATAAAAAAATAAACTATACTCATGAAATGAACAGTATGGTAAACAACACAGCTCAATTTCAATGCAATGTCACACAAAATTATTAAATCGAAATGAAAATAAATTGAAATCTATGAAAATTCAAATTATCAATACAATCGGAAATATTGAAATAATATCGCAACATAATATAGTGTGGGTTGCTCTTACGTGCAACAGACGGTGCTGTTTTTCAAAAAAGGCATGGTTTTACCTGTCACAAGTGTGGCATCTATACTTATACTCACGAAATGAACGGTATGGTAAACAACATAGCTCAATTGCAATGCAATGTCACAATAACATTTAATAACAATAACATTTAAATATACTTTAAGATATAATCTAGAAGAAAATAAGAACATTGAAACGGTTCATGAACTCGATTTCAATAAAGGACACTATGGGGAACTTTGAAAAACAGTTAATGAGTATAATTAGACAGACTTGTTGCTAGGCAGAGGAGTAAATAATGAGATATATGGCAAATTTTGCAAAATATACGGCACACAAACATTCATACCCAAACAAAGCAAAATGCTAGGTAAGAACAAAGCAGTTGGCCCGTAGGGGAAAGGAGATACCCACAAGACTGGAATACAAGTCATTAACAAGCACACAAGTACTACACTACACAACAACCGCACTACTACCAGAACTGGACGAATCACTACCAAAACAACACATTGCACATCACTACCAAAACAACACAACACAACACAAGCATTGGCAAAGAATTATAGACCAGTTGCACTAACATCCCACATAATAAAATTATTTGAGAGTGATCAGGAGTCAGATTACTAGTTTTATAGAGACCAATGACCTCCACAATCCAGGCCAACAAGGATTTAGAGCAGTTTCTATGATCGAGCCACTGAGATCTATAAAGAATTCTGATCAAGAAAGAGATCTAGGGGTGGTTTTAGATAGAAAACTATAACCTGAGGATCATATTAAGAACATTCTGCGAGGGGCCTATGCTACACTTTTTAACTTTAGAATTGCTTTTAAATACATAGGTCAAAAAGTTTTAAAAGTTTTAAAAGTTTTTTAAACCTCTCGTGTATCATGAGTGTGTTAAAGCATCAGATGGTGCATTCAGATGATGAATATTACCTAGTTCCTTCATCTGGGAAGAATGAACACATATTGGTGCATTCGGATGATAAAAACTAACTACTGTAGTTTAATTGATCAACAGACTGTATATCATATGCAGACTGTATGTGGATCTGCGGGCCACTCCAAACAACAGCCTGGTGGACCAAGCTCCACCAGGGCTAAAGCACAAAGTGATATAGATGTGATAGAGATATTATATATATATATATATATATATATATATATATATATATATATATATATATATATATATATATATATATATATATATGTCGTACCTAGTCGCCAGAACGCACTTTTCAGCCTACTATGCAAGGCCCGATTTGCCTAATAAGCCAAGTTTTCATGAATTAATATATTTTCTCTATTTTTTTTCTTATGAAATGATAAAGCTATCCATTTCATTATGTATGAGGTCAATTCTTTTTTTATTGGAGTTAAAATTAATAGAGATATATGACCGAACCTAACCTATCTTTATAGGATAGGTTAGGTAGCTGAAAATGTTAGGTTAGGTAGTCGAAAAAACATTAATTCAAGAAAACTTGGCTTATTAGGCAAATCGGGCCTTGCATAGTAGGCTGAGATGTGCGTTCTGGCTACTAGGTACGACACATTATATATATATATATATATATATATATATATATATATATATATATATATATATATATATATATATATATATATATATATATATATATATATATATATATATATATATATATATATATATATATATATATATATATATCGGACAATTAGTAAAAAAAAAAAAAAAAAAAAATTAAATTATTTTACCTTGTACCTAGATCCACCAGGCCTGTTTGGTGCCTGTTTCAGTACTTCAGACATCTGGAAGGTCACATCCTCCTCCTCAACTTGTGGATGTGCGTTGATAGATGATTCTGTAAAATTAAGTTATTTATATAATAATAAATTCAGTATAACAATAATATTCTGTAAAATTAAAAGTAATTTATACATCAATCAGATAAAACTCTCCAGAGATGGTGATACACAACATATAAAGGACAAGTTTCAGAACAAAATATGCATTTAGGAATAAGGTTTTGTACATGTAGGTAGCACATGAGAAAATAAGTGGAAGGTGATCAAGTTTATATTAACATGTTAATGACTTTGTTAAGGCTTTGCAAGAATGAAAAAATATTAATAATATAATATCACCTACCAATTAATTGTACATCATTTATAAGTCAATTATTTGCATTATTATTATTCAATACTAATGATATAAAAATGCATTTTGTAATCTACTATTTATGCAAGTATTAAGCACAGGATCATGAAATAAACTGCAAAATACTGTAATGGATAAACCAATTAATTTTACATTTTCCTATAGCTAAGTCAGTCAGTTCTATTAGCAGCAGAGAACAATTATGCCCAACCTCTATTAAATGAAACAATCTTAAGAGCAAGTGATAGAAATATAATCATTTATGCTTGGGATTATGGAATGGTTCCAAATATGAAAAATATCAAGTTTTTTGGTTAAAATTTTTTAACTTAAAATTTACATTTTTAAGTGAATTTTAAACTTTAAAAAAATTATTTAATTTTTGGTTACTTACTTAAAATAACATTATATAGTTCTTGTTTTTGTAGAAATGCCAATTTCTTCTTTTGCCCTTCCAGACTGTATAGTGACCACAGGCCGTTTGTTCATATCTTCATTATTCTTCGAACTGTGGTTGCACAATCAGACCCACGTACACTGGTTAAAAGCATCACCTAAAAGCAACAACAAAAATGTAGTACACTGACGAATATATATATATATATATATATATATATATATATATATATATATATATATATATATATATATATATATATATATATATATATATATATATATATATATATATATATATATATATATATATATATATATATATATATTATATATATATATATATTATATATATATTAGTTGATTTTATACCCGCATTAGGTCAGGTGATAATACAATGAAGGTGATAATAAAGCCATTCACAACTGCAGGCCTAATAAAAAAAGGAGGTGGCATAGCAATATCTTACAAAGATACCTTCATCTGCAATAGTCTCATTAGTAATAGAGACGACTATTGTGAATATACCTTTGCCAAGTTCTCCAGTAAATCCCTTAAATCCTCCTTGACTATAAGTGCCATCTATAGATTTCCCAATACCGACATAGCTTCATTCTCAGATAACGTAAGGAATCTTATCATAAATAACAATCTCAACAAAAATCAAACCAACTTAGTGGTTTGTAATGGTGAACAAAACATGCAGATACTTATATATAACCTGTGAATAGAGTGTAATAACACCAAAACTATTTGTTTATTGTTTTATGACCATAATAATTGAATCACTAATATGATTCACTAATATATAATCCTAATAATAATCACTAATATATAATCCATTGAGCATGCTGCATCTCTTTCAGTCTCTTTGCAATTTGAACAAGAGGGTTTTTAATTGATCGAACCATATTCTTAAAGTAAAGTAAATGAGATGTATTCCATATTTTGCAAAATATACGATGAAGGCACACAAACATTCATGCCAAAACTGAAGGGCAGGATTTATGAGGAGACATTAGAGGCATTAAATATTCCAAACTAGAAGACAGAAGGAAAAGAGGAGATATGATCACTACGTACAAAACAGTAACAGGAATTGATAAACTTGATAGGGAAGATTTCCCGAGACCTGGAATTTCAAGAACAAGAGGTTATAGATTTAAACGAACTAAACAAAGATGCCGAAGAAATGTAAGACAATTCACTTTTGCAAACAGAATGGTAAACGGTTGGAACATGTTAGGTGAGAAGGTGGTGGAGGCCAAATCCGTCAAAAGTTTCAAAGCATTATATGACAAAGAGTGCTGGGAAAATGGGACACCACGAGTGTAGCTCTCCATCCATCTGATTGATAACCCAAATGAATTTTTCATGGATATGATACCAACATCAAATCATAAATCAGATGTGATCCTATCCCCACTGGATTTTGAAGAAGCCATAGACAGTATGCCTATGCACTCTGCACCAGGCCCTGACTCTTGGAACTCTATATTCATCAAGAACTGTAAAAAACGTTATCGCAGGCCCTTCACATTCTTTGGAGACAAAGCCAAGATACTGGCATTGTCCCTGACATACTAAAAACCGCAGAGATAGCACCGCCCCATAAAGGAGGAAATAAGGCAGAGGCAAAAAACTACAGACCGATAGCACTAACATCGCACATCATAAAAATCTTTGAGAGAATGCTAAGAAGTAAGATCACAAAATACATGGAATCACAGCATCTCCATAACCCCAGACAACATGGTTTCAGAACAGGGCGCTCTTGCCTATCACAGTTGCTGGACCACTCTGACATGGCACTAGATGCCATGGAAGACAAACAAAACGCTTTGACAAAAAAAAGCCTTTGACAAATGTGACCATTGTGTTATTGCACATAAAATGCGTTCAAAAGGAATTACCGGAAAAATAGGCAGATGGATATACAACTTCCTGACTAATAGAACCCAATGTGTAGTAGTCAACAAAATAAAATCTGGACCATCAACCGTAAAGAGCTCAGTCCCCAAGCGTACTGTGCTTGCTCCAATACTTTTTCTCATCCTCATATCGGACATAGACAAGGACACAACCTATAGTACTTGATCATCCTTTGCAGATGACACTAGAATCTTCACGAGAGTAGGCAACATAGAGGACACGGCAAACCTCCAATCAGATGTAAATCAGGTCTTTCTATGGGCTACAGAAAATAACATGGTGATTAACGAACATAAGTTTCAGCTCATGCGCTACGGAAAAAATAAAAAATATAAAAACGGAAACCACTTACAAAACTCAGTCAAATCATAACATTGAACGGAAAAGCAACGTAAAGGATTTGGGTGTACTGATGTCAGAAGGCCTTACATTTAAAGAACACAATAAAGTAGCCGTCACAACTGCAAGAAAAATGACAGGATAGATAACAAGAACTTTTCACACTAGAGATGCTATACCGATGATGATAGTTTTCAAGACGCTAGTGCTCTCTAGAGTGGAATACTGCTGCATAATGAAAGCCCCTTTCAAAGCTGGAGAAATTACTGACCTATACTTATGCATTTATCTTCGGTTTAACACAACAGGCACCAGACACACGCTTGGTTGTAGTCCTGGTGGTGGTTGTAGTCCTGGTGGTGGTTGTAGTCCTGGTGTTGGTTGTAGTCCTGGTGGTGGTTGTAGTTCTGGTGGTGGTGTAGTCCTGGTGAGTTGTAGTCCTGGTGGTGGTTGTAGTCCTGGTGGTGGTGTCGTAGTCCTGGTGGTGGTTGTAGTCCTGGTGATGGTTGTAGTCCTGGTGGTGGTCGTAGTCCTGGTGGTGGTTGTAGTCTGGTGGTGGTTGTAGTCCTGTGGTGGTTGTAGTCCTGGTGGTGGGTCGTAGTCCTGGTGGCGGTTGTAGTCCTGGTGGTGGTTGTAGTGCTGCTGGTGGTTGTAGTCCTGGTGGTGGTTGTAGTCCTGTCGTGGTTGTGGTCCTGGTAGTGGTTGTGGTCCTGGTGGTGGTTGTGGTCCTGGTGGTGTCGTAGTCCTGGTGGTGGGTTGTAGTCCTGGTGGTGGTTGTAGTCCTGGTGGTGGTTGTAGTCCTGGTGGTGGTTGTAGTCCTAGTGGTGGTCGTAGTCCTGGTGGTGGTTGTAGTCATGGGGTGCTTGTAGTCCTGGTGGTGGTTGTAGTCTGGTGGTGGTTGTAGTCCTGGTGGTGGTTGTAGTCCTAGGGGTGGTTGTAGTCCTGGGTTGGTTGTAGTCCTGGTGGTGGTTGTAGTCCTGGTGGTGGTTGTAGTCCTGGTGTTGGTTGTAGTCCTGGTGGTGATTGTAGTCCTGGTGGTGGTTGTAGTCATGGTGGTGCTTGTAGTCCTGGTGGTGGTTGTAGTCCTGGTGGTGGTTGTAGCTTGGTAGTGGTTGTAGTCCTGGTGGTGGTTGTAGTCCTGGTGTTGGTTGTAGTCCTGGTGGGGTTGTAGTCCTGGTGGTGGTGTGGTCCTGGTGTGGGTTGTGGTGTTGTAGTCTGGTGGTGGTTGTAGTCCTGGTGGTGGTTTGTAGTCTGGTGGTGGTTGTAGTCCTGGTGGTGGTTGTAGTCCTGGTGGTGTTGTAGTCCTGGTGGTGGTTGTAGCCTGATGGTGGTTGAAGTCCTGGTGGTGGTTGTAGTCTGGTGGTAGTTGTAGTCTGGTGGTGGTTATGGTCCTGATAGTGGTTGTAGTCCTGGGTTGGTTGTAGTCCTGTGGTGGTTGTAGTCCTGGTGGTGGTTGTAGTCCTGATGGTGGTTGTAGTCTTGGTGGTGGTCTTAGTCCTGGTGGTGGTTGTATTCTGCTGGTGGTTGTAGTCCTGGTGGTGGTTGTAGTCCTGGTGGTGGTTGTAGTCCTGATGGTGGTTGAAGTCCTGGTGGTGGTTGTAGTCCTGGTGGTTGTTGTAGTCCTGGTGGTGGTTGTAGTCCTGGTGGTGGTTGTAGTCCTGGTGGTGGTTGTAGTCCTGGTGGTTGTTGTAGTCCTGGTGGTGGTTGTGGTCCTGGTGGGGTGTAGTCCTGGGGTTGTTGTAGTCCTGGTGGTGGTTGTAGTCCTGGTGGTGGTCTTAGTCCTGGTGGTGGTTGTAGTACTGGTGGTTGTTGTAGTCCTGGTGGTGGTTGTAGTCCTGGTGGTGGTTGTAGTCCTGGTGGTGTTTGTAGTCCTGGTGGTGGGTTGTAGTCCTGATGGTAGTTGAAGTCTGGTGGTGGTTGTAGTCCTGGTGGTGGTTGTAGTCCTGGTGGTGGTGTAGTCCTGTTGGTGGTTGACGTCCTGGTGGTGGTTGAAGTCCTGGTGGTGGTGTGTAGTGGTGGTGGTTGTAGTCTGGTGGTGGTTGTAGCCCTGATGGTGGTTGAAGTCCTGGTGGGGTTGTAGTCTGGTGGTAGTTGTAGTCTGGTGGTGGTTATGGTCCTGATAGTGGTTGTAGTCCTGGGGGTGGTTGTAGTCCTGGTGGTGGTTGTAGTCCTGGTGGTGGTTTTAGTCCTGATGGTGGTTGTAGTCCTGGTGGTGGTCTTAGTCCTGGTGGTGGTTGTAGTCCTGCTGGTGGTTGTAGTCCTGGTGGTGGTTGTAGTCCTGTTGGTGGTTGTAGTCCTGATGGTGGTTGTAGTACTGGTGGTGGTTGTAGTCCTGATGGTGGTTGAAGTCATGGTGGTGTTGTAGTCTGGTGGTAGTTGTAGTCTGGTGGTGGTTAGGTCTGATAGGGTTGTAGTCCTGGTGGTGCGTTGTAGTCCTGGTGGTGGTTGTAGTCCTGGTGGTGGTTGTAGTCCTGGGGGTGGTTGTAGTCCTGGTGGTGGTTGTAGTCCTGGTGGTGGTTGTATAGTCCTGGTGGTTGGTTGTAGTCCTGGTGGTGGTTGTAGTCCTGGTGGTGGTTGTAGTCCTGGTGGTGGGTGTAGTCATGGTGGTGGTGTGTAGTCCTGGTGGTGTGGTTGTTAGTCCTGGTGGGTGGTTGTAGTACTGTGTGGTGGTTGTTAGTCGGTCTGGTGGTGGTTGTAGTCCTATGGTGGTGGTTGTAAGTCCTGATGGTGGTTGGAAGTCCTGGTGGTGGTTGTAGTCATAGGTGGTGGTTGTAGTCTGGTGGTGGTCTTAGTCATGGTGGTGGTTGTAGTCCTGGTGGGTGGTTGTAGTACTGGTGGTGGTTTTGTAGTCCTGGGTGGTGGTTGTAGTCCTGGTGGTGGTTGTAGTCCTGATGGTGGGTTGTAGTCCTGGTGGTGGTTGTAGTCTGGTGGGTGGTTGTAGTCCTGGTGGTGGTTGTAGTCCTGGTGGTGGTTGTAGTCCTGGTGGGGTGAGTCCTGGTGTAGTCTGTAGTCTGGTGGTGGTTGTAGTCCTGGTGGTGGTTTGTAGTCCTGGTGGTGGTCGTGTAGGTCCTGGTGGTGGTTGTAGTCATGCGTGGGTGGTTGTAGTCCTGGTGGTGGTTCGTAGTCCTGGTGGTGGTTGTAGTCCATGGGTGGTGGTTGTTAGTCCTGGTGGTGGTCTTAGTCCTGGTGGTGGTTGTAGTCTGGTGTGTGGTTGTAGTCCTGGTGGTGGTTGTAGTCTGTGGTGGGGTAGGTGTAGTCCTGTGTGGTGGTGTGTAGTCTGGTAGTGGGTGGTGTTAGTGGTTGGTGGTTGTAGTCCTGGTGGTGGTTGTAGTACTGGTGGTGGGTTGTAGTCCTGGTGGTGGTTGTAGTCATGGTTGGGTTGAAGTCCTGGTGGTGGGTTGTAGTCCTGGTGGTGGTTGTAGTCTGGTGGTGGTTGAAGTCTGGTGGTGGTTGGACGTATGGTGGTGTAGTTGTAGTCTGGTGGTGTTTAGTCCTGATGGTGGTTGTAGTCAGGGGGTTGGTGTAGTCTGTGGTGTTGTAGTCCTGGTGGTGGTTGTGAGTCTGATGGTGTGTAGTTCTGGTGGTGGTCTAGTCCTGGTGGTGGTGGTAGTCGTGGTGGTGGTTGTAGTCCTGGTGGTGGTTGTAGTCCTTGGTGGTGGATTGTAGTTAAGTCATGGTGTGGTTGTAGTCCTGGTGGTGGTCTTAGTCTGGTGGTGGTTGTAGTCATGGTGGGGTTGTAGTACGGTGGTGGTGTAGTCATGGTGGTGGTTGTAGTCATGGTGGTGGTTGTAGTCCTGGTTTGGTGTAGTCTATGGTGGTGGTTGTAGTCCTGGTGGTGGTTGTAGTCCTGGTGGTGGTTGTAGTCCTGGTGTTGGTTGTAGTCCTGTGGTGGTGGGTAGTCCTGGTGGTGGTTGTGGTCCTGGTGGTGTTGTAGTCCTGGTGTTGGTTGTAGTCCTGGTGGTGGTTGCAGTCGGGTGGTGTTTGTAGTCCTGGGGTGGGTTGTAGTCCTGGTGGTGGTTGTAGTCATGGTGGTGGTTGTAGTCCTGATGGTGGTTGAAGTCCTGGTGGGTGTAGTCCTGGGTGTGGTTGTAGTCCTGATGGTGGTTGAAGTCCT
>NW_025570824.1:30000-43514 GCF_020424385.1 Procambarus clarkii
TTGTAGTCCTGGTGGTGGTTGTAGTCCTGGTGGTGGTTGTAGTCCTGGTGGTGGTTGTAGTCCTGGTGGTGGTTGTAGTCCTGGTGGTGGTTGTAGTCCTGGTGGTGGTTGTAGTCCTGGTGGTGGTTGTAGTCCTGGTGGTGGTTGTAGTCCTGGTGGTGGTTGTAGTCCTGGTGGTGGTTGTAGTCCTGGTGGTGGTTGTAGTCCTGGTGGTGGTTGTAGTCCTGGTGGTGGTTGTAGTCCTAGGTGGTGGTTGTAGTCCTGGTGGTGGTTGTAGTCCTGGTGGTGGTTGTAGTCCTGGTGGTGGTTGTAGTCCTGGTGGTGGTTGTAGTCCTGGTGGTGGTTGTAGTCCTGGTGGTGGTTGTAGTCCTGGTGGTGGTTGTAGTCCTGGTGGTGGTTGTAGTCCTGGTGGTGGTTGTAGTCCTGGTGGTGGTTGTAGTCCTGGTGGTGGTTGTAGTCCTGGTGGTGGTTGTAGTCCTGGTGGTGGTTGTAGTCCTGGTGGTGGTTGTAGTCCTGGTGGTGGTTGTAGTCCTAGGTGGTGGTTGTAGTCCTGGTGGTGGTTGTAGTCCTGGTGGTGGTTGTAGTCCTGGTGGTGGTTGTAGTCCTGGTGGTGGTTGTAGTCCTGGTGGTGGTTGTAGTCCTGGTGGTGGTTGTAGTCCTGGTGGTGGTTGTAGTCCTGGTGGTGGTTGTAGTCCTGGTGGTGGTTGTAGTCCTGGTGGTGGTTGTTGTAGTCCTGGTCCTGGTGGTGGTTGTAGTCCTGGTGGTGGTTGTAGTCCTGGTGGTGGTTGTAGTCCTGGTGGTGGTTGTAGTCCTGGTGGTGGTTGTAGTCCTGGTGGTGGTTGTAGTCCTGGTGGTGGTTGTAGTCCTGGTGGTGGTTGTAGTCCTGGTGGTGGTTGTAGTCCTGGTGGTGGTTGTAGTCCTGGTGGTGGTTGTAGTCCTGGTGGTGGTTGTAGTCCTGGTGGTGGTTGTAGTCCTGGTGGTGGTTGTAGTCCTGGTGGTGGTTGTAGTCCTGGTGGTGGTTGTAGTCCTGGTGGTGGTTGTAGTCCTGGTGGTGGTTGTAGTCCTGGTGGTGGTTGTAGTCCTGGTGGTGGTTGTAGTCCTGGTGGTGGTTGTAGTCCTGGTGGTGGTTGTAGTCCTGGTGGTGGTTGTAGTCCTGGTGGTGGTTGTAGTCCTGGTGGTGGTTGTAGTCCTGGTGGTGGTTGTAGTCCTGGTGGTGGTTGTAGTCCTGGTGGTGGTTGTAGTCCTGGTGGTGGTTGTAGTCCTGGTGGTGGTTGTAGTCCTGGTGGTGGTTGTAGTCCTGGTGGTGGTTGTAGTCCTGGTGGTGGTTGTAGTCCTGGTGGTGGTTGTAGTCCTGGTGGTGGTTGTAGTCCTGGTGGTGGTTGTAGTCCTGGTGGTGGTTGTAGTCCTGGTGGTGGTTGTAGTCCTGGTGGTGGTTGTAGTCCTGGTGGTGGTTGTAGTCCTGGTGGTGGTTGTAGTCCTGGTGGTGGTTGTAGTCCTGGTGGTGGTTGTAGTCCTGGTGGTGGTTGTAGTCCTGGTGGTGGTTGTAGTCCTGGTGGTGGTTGTAGTCCTGGTGGTGGTTGTAGTCCTGGTGGTGGTTGTAGTCCTGGTGGTGGTTGTAGTCCTGGTGGTGGTTGTAGTCCTGGTGGTGGTTGTAGTCCTGGTGGTGGTTGTAGTCCTGGTGGTGGTTGTAGTCCTGGTGGTGGTTGTAGTCCTGGTGGTGGTTGTAGTCCTGGTGGTGGTTGTAGTCCTGGTGGTGGTTGTAGTCCTGGTGGTGGTTGTAGTCCTGGTGGTGGTTGTAGTCCTGGTGGTGGTTGTAGTCCTGGTGGTGGTTGTAGTCCTGGTGGTGGTTGTAGTCCTGGTGGTGGTTGTAGTCCTGGTGGTGGTTGTAGTCCTGGTGGTGGTTGTAGTCCTGGTGGTGGTTGTAGTCCTGGTGGTGGTTGTAGTCCTGGTGGTGGTTGTAGTCCTGGTGGTGGTTGTAGTCCTGGTGGTGGTTGTAGTCCTGGTGGTGGTTGTAGTCCTGGTGGTGGTTGTAGTCCTGGTGGTGGTTGTAGTCCTGGTGGTGGTTGTAGTCCTGGTGGTGGTTGTAGTCCTGGTGGTGGTTGTAGTCCTGGTGGTGGTTGTAGTCCTGGTGGTGGTTGTAGTCCTGGTGGTGGTTGTAGTCCTGGTGGTGGTTGTAGTCCTGGTGGTGGTTGTAGTCCTGGTGGTGGTTGTAGTCCTGGTGGTGGTTGTAGTCCTGGTGGTGGTTGTAGTCCTGGTGGTGGTTGTAGTCCTGGTGGTGGTTGTAGTCCTGGTGGTGGTTGTAGTCCTGGTGGTGGTTGTAGTCCTGGTGGTGGTTGTAGTCCTGGTGGTGGTTGTAGTCCTGGTGGTGGTTGTAGTCCTGGTGGTGGTTGTAGTCCTGGTGGTGGTTGTAGTCCTGGTGGTGGTTGTAGTCCTGGTGGTGGTTGTAGTCCTGGTGGTGGTTGTAGTCCTGGTGGTGGTTGTAGTCCTGGTGGTGGTTGTAGTCCTGGTGGTGGTTGTAGTCCTGGTGGTGGTTGTAGTCCTGGTGGTGGTTGTAGTCCTGGTGGTGGTTGTAGTCCTGGTGGTGGTTGTAGTCCTGGTGGTGGTTGTAGTCCTGGTGGTGGTTGTAGTCCTGGTGGTGGTTGTAGTCCTGGTGGTGGTTGTAGTCCTGGTGGTGGTTGTAGTCCTGGTGGTGGTTGTAGTCCTGGTGGTGGTTGTAGTCCTGGTGGTGGTTGTAGTCCTGGTGGTGGTTGTAGTCCTGGTGGTGGTTGTAGTCCTGGTGGTGGTTGTAGTCCTGGTGGTGGTTGTAGTCCTGGTGGTGGTTGTAGTCCTGGTGGTGGTTGTAGTCCTGGTGGTGGTTGTAGTCCTGGTGGTGGTTGTAGTCCTGGTGGTGGTTGTAGTCCTGGTGGTGGTTGTAGTCCTGGTGGTGGTTGTAGTCCTGGTGGTGGTTGTAGTCCTGGTGGTGGTTGTAGTCCTGGTGGTGGTTGTAGTCCTGGTGGTGGTTGTAGTCCTGGTGGTGGTTGTAGTCCTGGTGGTGGTTGTAGTCCTGGTGGTGGTTGTAGTCCTGGTGGTGGTTGTAGTCCTGGTGGTGGTTGTAGTCCTGGTGGTGGTTGTAGTCCTGGTGGTGGTTGTAGTCCTGGTGGTGGTTGTAGTCCTGGTGGTGGTTGTAGTCCTGGTGGTGGTTGTAGTCCTGGTGGTGGTTGTAGTCCTGGTGGTGGTTGTAGTCCTGGTGGTGGTTGTAGTCCTGGTGGTGGTTGTAGTCCTGGTGGTGGTTGTAGTCCTGGTGGTGGTTGTAGTCCTGGTGGTGGTTGTAGTCCTGGTGGTGGTTGTAGTCCTGGTGGTGGTTGTAGTCCTGGTGGTGGTTGTAGTCCTGGTGGTGGTTGTAGTCCTGGTGGTGGTTGTAGTCCTGGTGGTGGTTGTAGTCCTGGTGGTGGTTGTAGTCCTGGTGGTGGTTGTAGTCCTGGTGGTGGTTGTAGTCCTGGTGGTGGTTGTAGTCCTGGTGGTGGTTGTAGTCCTGGTGGTGGTTGTAGTCCTGGTGGTGGTTGTAGTCCTGGTGGTGGTTGTAGTCCTGGTGGTGGTTGTAGTCCTGGTGGTGGTTGTAGTCCTGGTGGTGGTTGTAGTCCTGGTGGTGGTTGTAGTCCTGGTGGTGGTTGTAGTCCTGGTGGTGGTTGTAGTCCTGGTGGTGGTTGTAGTCCTGGTGGTGGTTGTAGTCCTGGTGGTGGTTGTAGTCCTGGTGGTGGTTGTAGTCCTGGTGGTGGTTGTAGTCCTGGTGGTGGTTGTAGTCCTGGTGGTGGTTGTAGTCCTGGTGGTGGTTGTAGTCCTGGTGGTGGTTGTAGTCCTGGTGGTGGTTGTAGTCCTGGTGGTGGTTGTAGTCCTGGTGGTGGTTGTAGTCCTGGTGGTGGTTGTAGTCCTGGTGGTGGTTGTAGTCCTGGTGGTGGTTGTAGTCCTGGTGGTGGTTGTAGTCCTGGTGGTGGTTGTAGTCCTGGTGGTGGTTGTAGTCCTGGTGGTGGTTGTAGTCCTGGTGGTGGTTGTAGTCCTGGTGGTGGTTGTAGTCCTGGTGGTGGTTGTAGTCCTGGTGGTGGTTGTAGTCCTGGTGGTGGTTGTAGTCCTGGTGGTGGTTGTAGTCTGGTGGTGGTTGTAGTCCTGGTGGTGGTTGTAGTCCTGGTGGTGGTTGTAGTCCTGGTGGTGGTTGTAGTCCTGGTGGTGGTTGTAGTCCTGGTGGTGGTTGTAGTCCTGGTGGTGGTTGTAGTCCTGGTGGTGGTTGTAGTCCTGGTGGTGGTTGTAGTCCTGGTGGTGGTTGTAGTCCTGGTGGTGGTTGTAGTCCTGGTGGTGGTTGTAGTCCTGGTGGTGGTTGTAGTCCTGGTGGTGGTTGTAGTCCTGGTGGTGGTTGTAGTCCTGGTGGTGGTTGTAGTCCTGGTGGTGGTTGTAGTCCTGGTGGTGGTTGTAGTCCTGGTGGTGGTTGTAGTCCTGGTGGTGGTTGTAGTCCTGGTGGTGGTTGTAGTCCTGGTGGTGGTTGTAGTCCTGGTGGTGGTTGTAGTCCTGGTGGTGGTTGTAGTCCTGGTGGTGGTTGTAGTCCTGGTGGTGGTTGTAGTCCTGGTGGTGGTTGTAGTCCTGGTGGTGGTTGTAGTCCTGGTGGTGGTTGTAGTCCTGGTGGTGGTTGTAGTCCTGGTGGTGGTTGTAGTCCTGGTGGTGGTTGTAGTCCTGGTGGTGGTTGTAGTCCTGGTGGTGGTTGTAGTCCTGGTGGTGGTTGTAGTCCTGGTGGTGGTTGTAGTCCTGGTGGTGGTTGTAGTCCTGGTGGTGGTTGTAGTCCTGGTGGTGGTTGTAGTCCTGGTGGTGGTTGTAGTCCTGGTGGTGGTTGTAGTCCTGGTGGTGGTTGTAGTCCTGGTGGTGGTTGTAGTCCTGGTGGTGGTTGTAGTCCTGGTGGTGGTTGTAGTCCTGGTGGTGGTTGTAGTCCTGGTGGTGGTTGTAGTCCTGGTGGTGGTTGTAGTCCTGGTGGTGGTTGTAGTCCTGGTGGTGGTTGTAGTCCTGGTGGTGGTTGTAGTCCTGGTGGTGGTTGTAGTCCTGGTGGTGGTTGTAGTCCTGGTGGTGGTTGTAGTCCTGGTGGTGGTTGTAGTCCTGGTGGTGGTTGTAGTCCTGGTGGTGGTTGTAGTCCTGGTGGTGGTTGTAGTCCTGGTGGTGGTTGTAGTCCTGGTGGTGGTTGTAGTCCTGGTGGTGGTTGTAGTCCTGGTGGTGGTTGTAGTCCTGGTGGTGGTTGTAGTCCTGGTGGTGGTTGTAGTCCTGGTGGTGGTTGTAGTCCTGGTGGTGGTTGTAGTCCTGGTGGTGGTTGTAGTCCTGGTGGTGGTTGTAGTCCTGGTGGTGGTTGTAGTCCTGGTGGTGGTTGTAGTCCTGGTGGTGGTTGTAGTCCTGGTGGTGGTTGTAGTCCTGGTGGTGGTTGTAGTCCTGGTGGTGGTTGTAGTCCTGGTGGTGGTTGTAGTCCTGGTGGTGGTTGTAGTCCTGGTGGTGGTTGTAGTCCTGGTGGTGGTTGTAGTCCTGGTGGTGGTTGTAGTCCTGGTGGTGGTTGTAGTCCTGGTGGTGGTTGTAGTCCTGGTGGTGGTTGTAGTCCTGGTGGTGGTTGTAGTCCTGGTGGTGGTTGTAGTCCTGGTGGTGGTTGTAGTCCTGGTGGTGGTTGTAGTCCTGGTGGTGGTTGTAGTCCTGGTGGTGGTTGTAGTCCTGGTGGTGGTTGTAGTCCTGGTGGTGGTTGTAGTCCTGGTGGTGGTTGTAGTCCTGGTGGTGGTTGTAGTCCTGGTGGTGGTTGTAGTCCTGGTGGTGGTTGTAGTCCTGGTGGTGGTTGTAGTCCTGGTGGTGGTTGTAGTCCTGGTGGTGGTTGTAGTCCTGGTGGTGGTTGTAGTCCTGGTGGTGGTTGTAGTCCTGGTGGTGGTTGTAGTCCTGGTGGTGGTTGTAGTCCTGGTGGTGGTTGTAGTCCTGGTGGTGGTTGTAGTCCTGGTGGTGGTTGTAGTCCTGGTGGTGGTTGTAGTCCTGGTGGTGGTTGTAGTCCTGGTGGTGGTTGTAGTCCTGGTGGTGGTTGTAGTCCTGGTGGTGGTTGTAGTCCTGGTGGTGGTTGTAGTCCTGGTGGTGGTTGTAGTCCTGGTGGTGGTTGTAGTCCTGGTGGTGGTTGTAGTCCTGGTGGTGGTTGTAGTCCTGGTGGTGGTTGTAGTCCTGGTGGTGGTTGTAGTCCTGGTGGTGGTTGTAGTCCTGGTGGTGGTTGTAGTCCTGGTGGTGGTTGTAGTCCTGGTGGTGGTTGTAGTCCTGGTGGTGGTTGTAGTCCTGGTGGTGGTTGTAGTCCTGGTGGTGGTTGTAGTCCTGGTGGTGGTTGTAGTCCTGGTGGTGGTTGTAGTCCTGGTGGTGGTTGTAGTCCTGGTGGTGGTTGTAGTCCTGGTGGTGGTTGTAGTCCTGGTGGTGGTTGTAGTCCTGGTGGTGGTTGTAGTCCTGGTGGTGGTTGTAGTCCTGGTGGTGGTTGTAGTCCTGGTGGTGGTTGTAGTCCTGGTGGTGGTTGTAGTCCTGGTGGTGGTTGTAGTCCTGGTGGTGGTTGTAGTCCTGGTGGTGGTTGTAGTCCTGGTGGTGGTTGTAGTCCTGGTGGTGGTTGTAGTCCTGGTGGTGGTTGTAGTCCTGGTGGTGGTTGTAGTCCTGGTGGTGGTTGTAGTCCTGGTGGTGGTTGTAGTCCTGGTGGTGGTTGTAGTCCTGGTGGTGGTTGTAGTCCTGGTGGTGGTTGTAGTCCTGGTGGTGGTTGTAGTCCTGGTGGTGGTTGTAGTCCTGGTGGTGGTTGTAGTCCTGGTGGTGGTTGTAGTCCTGGTGGTGGTTGTAGTCCTGGTGGTGGTTGTAGTCCTGGTGGTGGTTGTAGTCCTGGTGGTGGTTGTAGTCCTGGTGGTGGTTGTAGTCCTGGTGGTGGTTGTAGTCCTGGTGGTGGTTGTAGTCCTGGTGGTGGTTGTAGTCCTGGTGGTGGTTGTAGTCCTGGTGGTGGTTGTAGTCCTGGTGGTGGTTGTAGTCCTGGTGGTGGTTGTAGTCCTGGTGGTGGTTGTAGTCCTGGTGGTGGTTGTAGTCCTGGTGGTGGTTGTAGTCCTGGTGGTGGTTGTAGTCCTGGTGGTGGTTGTAGTCCTGGTGGTGGTTGTAGTCCTGGTGGTGGTTGTAGTCCTGGTGGTGGTTGTAGTCCTGGTGGTGGTTGTAGTCCTGGTGGTGGTTGTAGTCCTGGTGGTGGTTGTAGTCCTGGTGGTGGTTGTAGTCCTGGTGGTGGTTGTAGTCCTGGTGGTGGTTGTAGTCCTGGTGGTGGTTGTAGTCCTGGTGGTGGTTGTAGTCCTGGTGGTGGTTGTAGTCCTGGTGGTGGTTGTAGTCCTGGTGGTGGTTGTAGTCCTGGTGGTGGTTGTAGTCCTGGTGGTGGTTGTAGTCCTGGTGGTGGTTGTAGTCCTGGTGGTGGTTGTAGTGGTTGTAGTCCTGGTGGTGGTTGTAGTCCTGGTGGTGGTTGTAGTCCTGGTGGTGGTTGTAGTCCTGGTGGTGGTTGTAGTCCTGGTGGTGGTTGTAGTCCTGGTGGTGGTTGTAGTCCTGGTGGTGGTTGTAGTCCTGGTGGTGGTTGTAGTCCTGGTGGTGGTTGTAGTCCTGGTGGTGGTTGTAGTCCTGGTGGTGGTTGTAGTCCTGGTGGTGGTTGTAGTCCTGGTGGTGGTTGTAGTCCTGGTGGTGGTTGTAGTCCTGGTGGTGGTTGTAGTCCTGGTGGTGGTTGTAGTCCTGGTGGTGGTTGTAGTCCTGGTGGTGGTTGTAGTCCTGGTGGTGGTTGTAGTCCTGGTGGTGGTTGTAGTCCTGGTGGTGGTTGTAGTCCTGGTGGTGGTTGTAGTCCTGGTGGTGGTTGTAGTCCTGGTGGTGGTTGTAGTCCTGGTGGTGGTTGTAGTCCTGGTGGTGGTTGTAGTCCTGGTGGTGGTTGTAGTCCTGGTGGTGGTTGTAGTCCTGGTGGTGGTTGTAGTCCTGGTGGTGGTTGTAGTCCTGGTGGTGGTTGTAGTCCTGGTGGTGGTTGTAGTCCTGGTGGTGGTTGTAGTCCTGGTGGTGGTTGTAGTCCTGGTGGTGGTTGTAGTCCTGGTGGTGGTTGTAGTCCTGGTGGTGGTTGTAGTCCTGGTGGTGGTTGTAGTCCTGGTGGTGGTTGTAGTCCTGGTGGTGGTTGTAGTCCTGGTGGTGGTTGTAGTCCTGGTGGTGGTTGTAGTCCTGGTGGTGGTTGTAGTCCTGGTGGTGGTTGTAGTCCTGGTGGTGGTTGTAGTCCTGGTGGTGGTTGTAGTCCTGGTGGTGGTTGTAGTCCTGGTGGTGGTTGTAGTCCTGGTGGTGGTTGTAGTCCTGGTGGTGGTTGTAGTCCTGGTGGTGGTTGTAGTCCTGGTGGTGGTTGTAGTCCTGGTGGTGGTTGTAGTCCTGGTGGTGGTTGTAGTCCTGGTGGTGGTTGTAGTCCTGGTGGTGGTTGTAGTCCTGGTGGTGGTTGTAGTCCTGGTGGTGGTTGTAGTCCTGGTGGTGGTTGTAGTCCTGGTGGTGGTTGTAGTCCTGGTGGTGGTTGTAGTCCTGGTGGTGGTTGTAGTCCTGGTGGTGGTTGTAGTCCTGGTGGTGGTTGTAGTCCTGGTGGTGGTTGTAGTCCTGGTGGTGGTTGTAGTCCTGGTGGTGGTTGTAGTCCTGGTGGTGGTTGTAGTCCTGGTGGTGGTTGTAGTCCTGGTGGTGGTTGTAGTCCTGGTGGTGGTTGTAGTCCTGGTGGTGGTTGTAGTCCTGGTGGTGGTTGTAGTCCTGGTGGTGGTTGTAGTCCTGGTGGTGGTTGTAGTCCTGGTGGTGGTTGTAGTCCTGGTGGTGGTTGTAGTCCTGGTGGTGGTTGTAGTCCTGGTGGTGGTTGTAGTCCTGGTGGTGGTTGTAGTCCTGGTGGTGGTTGTAGTCCTGGTGGTGGTTGTAGTCCTGGTGGTGGTTGTAGTCCTGGTGGTGGTTGTAGTCCTGGTGGTGGTTGTAGTCCTGGTGGTGGTTGTAGTCCTGGTGGTGGTTGTAGTCCTGGTGGTGGTTGTAGTCCTGGTGGTGGTTGTAGTCCTGGTGGTGGTTGTAGTCCTGGTGGTGGTTGTAGTCCTGGTGGTGGTTGTAGTCCTGGTGGTGGTTGTAGTCCTGGTGGTGGTTGTAGTCCTGGTGGTGGTTGTAGTCCTGGTGGTGGTTGTAGTCCTGGTGGTGGTTGTAGTCCTGGTGGTGGTTGTAGTCCTGGTGGTGGTTGTAGTCCTGGTGGTGGTTGTAGTCCTGGTGGTGGTTGTAGTCCTGGTGGTGGTTGTAGTCCTGGTGGTGGTTGTAGTCCTGGTGGTGGTTGTAGTCCTGGTGGTGGTTGTAGTCCTGGTGGTGGTTGTAGTCCTGGTGGTGGTTGTAGTCCTGGTGGTGGTTGTAGTCCTGGTGGTGGTTGTAGTCCTGGTGGTGGTTGTAGTCCTGGTGGTGGTTGTAGTCCTGGTGGTGGTTGTAGTCCTGGTGGTGGTTGTAGTCCTGGTGGTGGTTGTAGTCCTGGTGGTGGTTGTAGTCCTGGTGGTGGTTGTAGTCCTGGTGGTGGTTGTAGTCCTGGTGGTGGTTGTAGTCCTGGTGGTGGTTGTAGTCCTGGTGGTGGTTGTAGTCCTGGTGGTGGTTGTAGTCCTGGTGGTGGTTGTAGTCCTGGTGGTGGTTGTAGTCCTGGTGGTGGTTGTAGTCCTGGTGGTGGTTGTAGTCCTGGTGGTGGTTGTAGTCCTGGTGGTGGTTGTAGTCCTGGTGGTGGTTGTAGTCCTGGTGGTGGTTGTAGTCCTGGTGGTGGTTGTAGTCCTGGTGGTGGTTGTAGTCCTGGTGGTGGTTGTAGTCCTGGTGGTGGTTGTAGTCCTGGTGGTGGTTGTAGTCCTGGTGGTGGTTGTAGTCCTGGTGGTGGTTGTAGTCCTGGTGGTGGTTGTAGTCCTGGTGGTGGTTGTAGTCCTGGTGGTGGTTGTAGTCCTGGTGGTGGTTGTAGTCCTGGTGGTGGTTGTAGTCCTGGTGGTGGTTGTAGTCCTGGTGGTGGTTGTAGTCCTGGTGGTGGTTGTAGTCCTGGTGGTGGTTGTAGTCCTGGTGGTGGTTGTAGTCCTGGTGGTGGTTGTAGTCCTGGTGGTGGTTGTAGTCCTGGTGGTGGTTGTAGTCCTGGTGGTGGTTGTAGTCCTGGTGGTGGTTGTAGTCCTGGTGGTGGTTGTAGTCCTGGTGGTGGTTGTAGTCCTGGTGGTGGTTGTAGTCCTGGTGGTGGTTGTAGTCCTGGTGGTGGTTGTAGTCCTGGTGGTGGTTGTAGTCCTGGTGGTGGTTGTAGTCCTGGTGGTGGTTGTAGTCCTGGTGGTGGTTGTAGTCCTGGTGGTGGTTGTAGTCCTGGTGGTGGTTGTAGTCCTGGTGGTGGTTGTGGTCCTGGTGGTGGTTGTAGTCCTGGTGGTGGTTGTAGTCCTGGTGGTGGTTGTAGTCCTGGTGGTGGTTGTAGTCCTGGTGGTGGTTGTAGTCCTGGTGGTGGTTGTAGTCCTGGTGGTGGTTGTAGTCCTGGTGGTGGTTGTAGTCCTGGTGGTGGTTGTAGTCCTGGTGGTGGTTGTAGTCCTGGTGGTGGTTGTAGTCCTGGTGGTGGTTGTAGTCCTGGTGGTGGTTGTAGTCCTGGTGGTGGTTGTAGTCCTGGTGGTGGTTGTAGTCCTGGTGGTGGTTGTAGTCCTGGTGGTGGTTGTAGTCCTGGTGGTGGTTGTAGTCCTGGTGGTGGTTGTAGTCCTGGTGGTGGTTGTAGTCCTGGTGGTGGTTGTAGTCCTGGTGGTGGTTGTAGTCCTGGTGGTGGTTGTAGTCCTGGTGGTGGTTGTAGTCCTGGTGGTGGTTGTAGTCCTGGTGGTGGTTGTAGTCCTGGTGGTGGTTGTAGTCCTGGTGGTGGTTGTAGTCCTGGTGGTGGTTGTAGTCCTGGTGGTGGTTGTAGTCCTGGTGGTGGTTGTAGTGGTGGTAGTCCTGGTGGTTGTAGTCCTGGTGGTGGTTGTAGTCCTGGTGGTGGTTGTAGTCCTGGTGGTGGTTGTAGTCCTGGTGGTGGTTGTAGTCCTGGTGGTGGTTGTAGTCCTGGTGGTGGTTGTAGTCCTGGTGGTGGTTGTAGTCCTGGTGGTGGTTGTAGTCCTGGTGGTGGTTGTAGTCCTGGTGGTGGTTGTAGTCCTGGTGGTGGTTGTAGTCCTGGTGGTGGTTGTAGTCCTGGTGGTGGTTGTAGTCCTGGTGGTGGTTGTAGTCCTGGTGGTGGTTGTAGTCCTGGTGGTGGTTGTAGTCCTGGTGGTGGTTGTAGTCCTGGTGGTGGTTGTAGTCCTGGTGGTGGTTGTAGTCCTGGTGGTGGTTGTAGTCCTGGTGGTGGTTGTAGTCCTGGTGGTGGTTGTAGTCCTGGTGGTGGTTGTAGTCCTGGTGGTGGTTGTAGTCCTGGTGGTGGTTGTAGTCCTGGTGGTGGTTGTAGTCCTGGTGGTGGTTGTAGTCCTGGTGGTGGTTGTAGTCCTGGTGGTGGTTGTAGTCCTGGTGGTGGTTGTAGTCCTGGTGGTGGTTGTAGTCCTGGTGGTGGTTGTAGTCCTGGTGGTGGTTGTAGTCCTGGTGGTGGTTGTAGTCCTGGTGGTGGTTGTAGTCCTGGTGGTGGTTGTAGTCCTGGTGGTGGTTGTAGTCCTGGTGGTGGTTGTAGTCCTGGTGGTGGTTGTAGTCCTGGTGGTGGTTGTAGTCCTGGTGGTGGTTGTAGTCCTGGTGGTGGTTGTAGTCCTGGTGGTGGTTGTAGTCCTGGTGGTGGTTGTAGTCCTGGTGGTGGTTGTAGTCCTGGTGGTGGTTGTAGTCCTGGTGGTGGTTGTAGTCCTGGTGGTGGTTGTAGTCCTGGTGGTGGTTGTAGTCCTGGTGGTGGTTGTAGTCCTGGTGGTGGTTGTAGTCCTGGTGGTGGTTGTAGTCCTGGTGGTGGTTGTAGTCCTGGTGGTGGTTGTAGTCCTGGTGGTGGTTGTAGTCCTGGTGGTGGTTGTAGTCCTGGTGGTGGTTGTAGTCCTGGTGGTGGTTGTAGTCCTGGTGGTGGTTGTAGTCCTGGTGGTGGTTGTAGTCCTGGTGGTGGTTGTAGTCCTGGTGGTGGTTGTAGTCCTGGTGGTGGTTGTAGTCCTGGTGGTGGTTGTAGTCCTGGTGGTGGTTGTAGTCCTGGTGGTGGTTGTAGTCCTGGTGGTGGTTGTAGTCCTGGTGGTGGTTGTAGTCCTGGTGGTGGTTGTAGTCCTGGTGGTGGTTGTAGTCCTGGTGGTGGTTGTAGTCCTGGTGGTGGTTGTAGTCCTGGTGGTGGTTGTAGTCCTGGTGGTGGTTGTAGTCCTGGTGGTGGTTGTAGTCCTGGTGGTGGTTGTAGTCCTGGTGGTGGTTGTAGTCCTGGTGGTGGTTGTAGTCCTGGTGGTGGTTGTAGTCCTGGTGGTGGTTGTAGTCCTGGTGGTGGTTGTAGTCCTGGTGGTGGTTGTAGTCCTGGTGGTGGTTGTAGTCCTGGTGGTGGTTGTAGTCCTGGTGGTGGTTGTAGTCCTGGTGGTGGTTGTAGTCCTGGTGGTGGTTGTAGTCCTGGTGGTGGTTGTAGTCCTGGTGGTGGTTGTAGTCCTGGTGGTGGTTGTAGTCCTGGTGGTGGTTGTAGTCCTGGTGGTGGTTGTAGTCCTGGTGGTGGTTGTAGTCCTGGTGGTGGTTGTAGTCCTGGTGGTGTAGTCCTGGTTGTAGTCCTGGTGGTGGTTGTAGTCCTGGTGGTGGTTGTAGTCCTGGTGGTGGTTGTAGTCCTGGTGGTGGTTGTAGTCCTGGTGGTGGTTGTAGTCCTGGTGGTGGTTGTAGTCCTGGTGGTGGTTGTAGTCCTGGTGGTGGTTGTAGTCCTGGTGGTGGTTGTAGTCCTGGTGGTGGTTGTAGTCCTGGTGGTGGTTGTAGTCCTGGTGGTGGTTGTAGTCCTGGTGGTGGTTGTAGTCCTGGTGGTGGTTGTAGTCCTGGTGGTGGTTGTAGTCCTGGTGGTGGTTGTAGTCCTGGTGGTGGTTGTAGTCCTGGTGGTGGTTGTAGTCCTGGTGGTGGTTGTAGTCCTGGTGGTGGTTGTAGTCCTGGTGGTGGTTGTAGTCCTGGTGGTGGTTGTAGTCCTGGTGGTGGTTGTAGTCCTGGTGGTGGTTGTAGTCCTGGTGGTGGTTGTAGTCCTGGTGGTGGTTGTAGTCCTGGTGGTGGTTGTAGTCCTGGTGGTGGTTGTAGTCCTGGTGGTGGTTGTAGTCCTGGTGGTGGTTGTAGTCCTGGTGGTGGTTGTAGTCCTGGTGGTGGTTGTAGTCCTGGTGGTGGTTGTAGTCCTGGTGGTGGTTGTAGTCCTGGTGGTGGTTGTAGTCCTGGTGGTGGTTGTAGTCCTGGTGGTGGTTGTAGTCCTGGTGGTGGTTGTAGTCCTGGTGGTGGTTGTAGTCCTGGTGGTGGTTGTAGTCCTGGTGGTGGTTGTAGTCCTGGTGGTGGTTGTAGTCCTGGTGGTGGTTGTAGTCCTGGTGGTGGTTGTAGTCCTGGTGGTGGTTGTAGTCCTGGTGGTG
>NW_025570825.1:0-7500 GCF_020424385.1 Procambarus clarkii
TGTAATTTTAGTGAAAGCGCATTTTTGATTGTCTAAATGCATAAGCATTTTGATATATTTGTGCAAAATACTGTACTTTGTGTAAATGTCATACTCTGAGTGTACATGCAATATTGTGTAAATGGTATATTTTTGTGTGCAACTGACATATTTTGTATGAAAATGCCATATTTTTTTATGTGATGGTATATTTTGAGTATAAATAATATATTTTGTGCATAAATGGCATATTTGGTGTGTAAATGCTGTATTTTCTGTGTGCATGGCATAAATTGCATCTGATTAATGGGGAAATGGTGGCAAAAAAAACTAGGCTATTCTCTATGAATGCATAGGTTTTGAAGTATGTGTAGGTATGCATGATTGTATTTGCGACTGTTGGTTTAGAAACAAGTTACCTGATTTGCGTAGCAAATCTAGGATTTTTTGAGGTGTAGAAATGATTAGCCTATGAATATAGTGGCTAGCATCCAGCTGAGTTGCTAGATGGATGAATTGAGGTGCGACATTTGGATAGCTATTTGATGGATGTGAGGACAGTTGACTAGCCTATCAACACAGCTAATAATCCGCTATGCTGCCAGATGTGTGGTAGCTACTTGTGGATTACAGTACGATATCTAGCTATAGGGTTTCATAATTGCTGTTGTGTATAAAACTAGAATGAGAGCTATTTATTATAACTATTATTGTAAACTAATACCTTAAGTGGGATCCCTTGGTTGTTTTAAGCATAGGGTGGACATGAATATGAGTGAGATTGGGTGGAGATATATAGGAGCTTCGTATGGGCCAATAGGACCTCTGCAGTTACCTTTATTCTTATGTTCAGCTCACCTACAATGCTGCCAGATGTACGATTCTACAAAAAATTGCGGTATGACATTTGGGTTGCTGTTATACTTTTGCACTTATCACCGAATAATGATTACAGTTGTGGATGACTAAAATGTATGTTCTTAAACCTCTGATTAGGTTAGGTGGGGATGGATAGTCTAGTCATTTTTGAATAATAACATCAAATACTCATGCCAGTAGGACGCCAAAGGTCGCATTGGTTGTCTGGTGACGTCATACATAGTTGACCAGTAAGGTACTGTAATACCTTCATACCTATATGCTAATGACCATCAATACATTATCCCTATACCTGAGTTCGCTTTCACGATGTCACTAAACAACAACAAAACTGTTCTGTAGGATGTATTGTTTGTTATATATAATAAGTTAGGATAGGTTAGGTTAGGAAGGTTTGATCGGGTTTATGAATAACAGAAAATATAAGCAATGAGCGAAAATACGAGCTATTGTAGACTGAATATCAACTTGATGAAACACAGAGTATAGGTGAGGTATTAAGCCAGATTAAGAGTTCACACTTATGTGTGAACCTCCTGGGATCCGCATTTAGCGCGCCGCAGAAGGCCTTATTTTAAAATATGAGACGCTTGCTTTTACTGAATGAGATTTTTTTATTTGTATATGCCATAGCAAGGTGTGGGAGGTATGTTTTGCAGCGAATGTGAGACGTGTGTGAGGTTAAGGACAATATTGGTACTACTGAAAACGCATTGAAAGCGCCAATGCCCAGGGCTCTGTTTTTTCATATAAATGAATGATATCAGTTTTTCATTTTATTTTTTGCCCTATGCATAATAAAACGATCCTTTAAGAAAGATTGTCAAAGCTCAAATTACATTCTCTAGAATGAAGATGACGAAGAAGAAATAGGGGTGACATGATAGAGGTGCGACTGAATGGTCATAGTAAAGGGGAATATTAATAACCTATTATACGTATCAACATGAAACAGAATAGGCATGAATTGAATAAGTTTTATATTTAGGAAAAAGACCTGGGTAAATATAGGCAGCAGGGGACGAACTTGAAAATACACACATAACTTCTTGCAGTGCTGAAGTTATGTTCTTCCCTCACATACATGATCCCTTTTGATAAATGTAATGGGTGATGGTTGGAAGTAAATATGAAATTAAAAATAGACTAGGGATGATGGTATTTTATATTAGGTTTCAAGGACACTGTTGTATTGCAAAACACACGACTCATAGACCGGCTTTTTAATCCCCTCAAACATGCCGGTGCAGGAACGCTGAGCGGCTAGCTGGTGACGTCATTGACCATTAGCAATGTCTGTGCAGGGTCACTGAGCCAACGAAATTTGGGGATGCCAGGGACCGGCTTTTTAATCCCTAGGCAAGTTGAATAGAGAAAACCCAGGGCGCGTAGACCGTGCCTGGAAAAAACAAAAACGCACGGGCATAGTCGTACTGGAATCCGGGGGTGCGGAGACCGGGCCCGGAAAAAACCAAAACGCACGGTCGTAGGCGTACTGGAATCAGGGGGTGCGGAGACCGGGCCTGGAAAAAAACAAAACGCACGGGCGTAGGCGTACTAGAATCCGGGGGTGCGTAGACCGTGCCCGGAAAAAACCAAAACGCACGGTCTATGGCATACCCGAATCCGGGGGTGCGTAGACCGTGCCCGGGCCGGAAAAAAAACAAACAAAACGCACGGTCTATGGCATACCCGAATCCGGGGGTGCGTAGACCGTGCCCGGAAAAAAACACGAAACACACGGTCTATGGCATACCCGAATCCGGGGGTGCGTAGACCGTGCCCGGAAGAAAAGAAACCAAAACGCCCACGGTCTATGGCATACCCGAATCCGGGGGTGCGTAGACCGTGCCCGGAAAAAAACCAAAACGCACGGTCTATGGCATACCCGAATCCGGGGGTGCGTAGACCGTGCCCGGAAAAAACCAAAACGCACGGTCTATGGCATACCGAATCCGGGGTGCGTAGATCGTGCCGGAAAAAAAAACGAAACGCACGGTCTATGGCATACCCGAATCCGGGGGTGCGTAGACCGTGCCCGGGAAAAAAAACCAAAACGCACGGTCTATGGCATACCCGAATCCGGGGGTGCGTAGACCGTGCCCGGAAAAAAAACCAAAACGCACGGTCTACGTCATAGATCCCACTACTCACCACCACCACACACCCACCACACACCCAACACCACCACCACCACCACCACCACACACCACACCACCAACACCACCACCACCACCACCACCCAACCACCACCACCAACACCAACACCACACCACCACCCCACCACCACAACACCACCAACACCACACCACCCACACCCCACCAACACACACCACCAACACCACACTACCACCACCACCAACAACCACACCACCAACACCACACCACCACCACCACCACCACCACCACCACCACCACCACCAACACCACCACCACCACCACCCACCACCAACACCACCACCACCACCACCACCACAACAACACATCCTGGCCATATGTTCACTAAGCGACACTTAATTACCTCAAATAATTAATGGTGTGTCGGACATTAATAACGGGGTGAGGGGGGCGGGGGGGACGGACTTGGGGGGGACGGACTGGGCGGGGGGGGGGGAGAGACACACACTCACCAGTGACCTGACCATCCACACACTCACCAGTGACCTGACCATCCACACACTCACCAGTGACCTGACCATCCACACACTCACCTCTGACCTGACCATCCACACACTCACCAGTGACCTGACCATCCACACACTCACCAGTGACCTGACCATCCACACACTCACCTCTGACCTGACCATCCACACACTCACCAGTGACCTGACCATCCACACACTCACCAGTGACCTGACCATCCTCACACTCACCAGTGACCTGACCATCCACACACTCACCAGTGACCTGACCATCCACACACTCACCTCTGACCTGACCATCCACACACTCACCAGTGACCTGACCATCCACACACTCACCAGTGACCTGACCATCCTCACACTCACCAGTGACCTGACCATCCACACACTCACCAGTGACCTGACCATCCTCACACTCACCAGTGACCTGACCATCCACACACTCACCAGTGACCTGACCATCCTCACACTCACCAGTGACAGTCCCCCACACTCACCAGTGACAGTCACCCCACTCACCCGTGACAGTCACACAAACTAACCCCCTGACAGGTCACCCACACTCCCCGTGACAGTCACCCACACTCACCCGTGACAGTCACCCACACTCACCCGTGACAGTCACCCACACTCACCCGTGACAGTCACCCACACTCACCCGTGACAGTCACACACACTCACCCGTGACAGTCACACACACTCACCCGTGACAGTCACCCACACTCACCCGTGTCAGTCACCCACACTCACCCGTGACAGTCACACACACTCACCCGTGACAGTCACCCACACTCACCCGTGACTCACCCCACTCACCCGTGTCAGTCACCCACACTCACCAGTGACACTCACCCGTGACAGTCACCCACACTCACCCGTGACAGTCACCCACACTCACCCGTGACAGTCACCCACACTCACCCATGACAGTCACCCGTGACAGTCACCCCCACTGACCAGTCACACTCACCCGTGACAGTCACATGACACTCACCCGTGACAGTCACCCACACTCACCCGTGACAGTCACCACACTCACCTCACCCGTGACAGTCACCCACACTCAGTCATGACAGTCACCCACACTCACCAGTGACACTCACCCGTGACAGTCACCACACTCACCCGTGACAGTCACCCACACTCACCAGTGACAGTCACCTACACTCACCCATGACAGTCACCCACACTCACCCGTGACAGTCACCCACACTCACCAGTGACAGTCACCCACACTCACCCACACTCACCAGTGACAGTCACCCACACTCACCCGTGACAGTCACCCACACTCACCCGTGACAGTCACCCACACTCACCAGTGACACTCACCCGTGACAGTCACCCACACTCAGTCATGACAGTCACCCACACTCACCAGTGACACTCACCCGTGACAGTCACCCACACTCACCCGTGACAGTCACCCACACTCACCCGTGACAGTCACCCACACTCACCCACACTCACCAGTCACCCACACTCACCCATGACAGTCACTCACCACTCACCCATGACAGTCACCCACACTCACCCATGACAGTCACCCACACTCACCCGTGACAGTCACCCACACTCACCCATGACAGTCACCCACACTCACCCGTGACAGTCACCCACACTCACCCATGACAGTCACCCGCACTCACCCGTGACAGTCACCCACACTCACCCGTGACAGTCACCCACACTCACCCATGACAGTCACCCACACTCACCCGTGACAGTCACCCACACTCACCCATGACAGTCACCCACACTCACCCATGACAGTCACCCACACTCACCCATGACAGTCACCCACACTCACCCATGACAGTCACCCAACTCACCCATGACAGTCACCCACACTCACCCATGACAGTCACCCACACTCACACCATGACAGTCACCCACACACTCACCCATGACAGTCACCCACACTCACCAGTTACATTCACCCACACTCACACCATGACAGTCACCCACACTCACCCGTGACATTCACCCACACTCACCCATGACAGTCACCCACACTCACCCGTGACAGCACGTCCCACCCTCACCCGTGACAGTCACCCACACTCACCCGTGACAGTCACCCACACTCACCCGTGACAGTCACCCACACTCACCCGTGACAGTCACCCACACTCACCCGTGACAGTCACCCACACTCACCCGTGACAGTCACCCGTGACAGTCACCCGTGACAGTCACCCACACTCACCCGTGACAGTCACCCACACTAACCAGTGACAGTCACCCACACTAACCAGTGACAGTCACCCGTGACAGTCACCCACACTCACCACGTGACAGTAAACCAGTGACAGTCACCCGTGACAGTCACCCCACCCACTCACCCCGTGACAGTCACCCACACTCACCATTGACAGTCACCCACACTCACCCGTGACCGTCACCCACACTCACCTGTGACAGTCACCCACACTCACCCGTGACAGTCACCCACACTCACCAGTGACAGTCACCCACACTCACCCGTGACAGTCACCCGTGACAGTCACCCACACTCGCCAGTGACAGTCACCCACACTCACCAGTGACAGTCACCCGTGACAGTCACCAGACAGACAGACAGACACAAATTATATTATTTCCGTGACACGAGTTTTTAACCTCAATTATCTTTATAAATAATGTGCAGTTATTTCATGCATTTTTAAACGTCAATTAGGCTTTAATGACAGCAATAAAGGATTGTAATGTGCACACACACACACACACACACACACACACACACACCACACACACACCACACACACACACACCACACACACCACACACACACACGCACACACCACACACACACACACCACACCACACACACACACACACACACACACACGGGAAATGGGACAGGAGTCATTGCTGTAAACAACCGAAGCTAGAAAGGCGGGATCCAAGAGTCATGCTCGATCCTGCAAGCACATATAGGTGAGTACATATAGGTGAGTACACACACGCACACACACACACACCCACGCACACACCACACACCACACACCCACACACACACACACACACACACACACACACACATGACATTTGCAGATGACGCAACACATTTGCAGATGACGCAAAATTAATGAGAAGAGTTGTGACAGACGAGGATTGTAGGATCCTCCAAGAGGACTTAAACAGGCTGCAGAGATGGTCAGGGAAATGGCTACTGGAGTTTAACACCAGTAAATGTAAAGTTATGGAAATGGGATCAGTGACAGGAGACCAAAGGGACAGTACACATGAAGGGAACAGCCTACCTGTACGATTCGAGGAAAGAGACCTGGGAGTGGATGTGACACCTAATCTAACTCCTGAGGCACATATAAATAGGATAACGACAGCAGCGTACTCTACACTGGCGAAAATTAGAACTTCATTCAGAAACCTAAATGAGGAAGCTTTTAGGGCACTTTACACTGCCTACGTGAGACCCGTCTTAGAGTATGCCGCGCCATCATGGAGCCCCCACCTGAAGAAACACATAAAGAAACTGGAGAAGTTTCAGAGGTTTGCGACGAGGCTTGTCCCAGAGCTACGGGGGATGGATATATGAGAGCGGCTGAAGGAACTGAACCTTACGACACTAGAGAAAAGAAGGGAGAGAGGAGATTGATAGGGACATATAAAATACTCAGGGGAATTGACAAAGTGGAAATAGATGAAATGTTCACACGCAATAATAACAGAACGAGGGGACATGGGTGGAAACTGAAACTCAGATGAGTCACAGAGATGTTAGGAAGTTTTCTTTTAGCGTGAGAGTAGTAGAAAAATGGAATGCACTTGGGAAACAGGTTGTGGAAGCAAATACTATTCATACTTTTAAAAATAGGTATGATAGGGAATGGGACTGGAGTCATTGCTGTAAACAACCGATAGCTAGAAAGGCGGGATCCAAGAGTCAATGCTCGATCCTGCAAGCACATATAGGTGAGTACATATAGGTGAGTACACACACACACACACACACACACACACACACACACACACA
>NW_025570825.1:10000-16875 GCF_020424385.1 Procambarus clarkii
GATGGTTGACCTACACTAGTGGGGGGCTCAACAATGTAGGATGGTTGACCTACACTAGTGGGGGGCTCAACAATGCAGGATGGTTGACCTACACTAGTGGGGGGCTCAACAATGCAGGATGGTTGACCTACACTAGTAGCATCAGAGGCCCGAGACTGTTGAACACGCTTCCACTACACATAAGGGACATAACTGGCCGACCCCTCACAGTGTTCAAGAGAGAACTGTCAACATCAGAGGCCCGAGACTGTTCAACACGCTTCCACTACACATAAGGGACATAACTGGCCGACCCCTCACAGTGTTCAAGAGAGAACTATCAACATCAGATCCCCGAGACTGTTGAACACGCTTCCACTACACATAAGGGACATAACTGGCCGACCCTTCACAGTGTTCAAGAGAGAACTGTCAACATCAGAGCCCGAGACTGTTCAACACGCTTCCACTACACATAAGGGACATAACTGGCCGACCCCTCACAGTGTTCAAGAGAGAACTGTCAACATCAGAGGCCCGAGACTGTTCAACACGCTTCCACTACACATAAGGGACATAACTGGCCGACCCCTCACAGTGTTCAAGAGAGAACTATCAACATCAGAGGCCCGAGACTGTTGAACACGCTTCCACTACACATAAGGGACATAACTGGCCGACCCTTCACAGTGTTCAAGAGAGAACTGTCAACATCAGAGGCCCGAGACTGTTCAACACGCTTCCACTACACATAAGGGACATAACTGGCCGACCCCTCACAGTGTTCAAGAGAGAACTATCAACATCAGAGGCCCGAGACTGTTGAACACGCTTCCACTACACATAAGGGACATAACTGGCCGACCCTTCACAGTGTTCAAGAGAGAACTGTCAACATCAGAGGCCCGAGACTGTTCAACACGCTTCCACTACACATAAGGGACATAACTGGCCGACCCCCTCACAGTGTTCAAGAGAGAACTATCAACATCAGAGGCCCGAGACTGTTCAACACGCTTCCACTACACATAAGGGACATAACTGGCCGACCCCTCACAGTGTTCAAGAGAGAACTATCAACATCAGAGGCCCGAGACTGTTCAACACGCTTCCACTACACATAAGGGACATAACTGGCCGACCCCTCACAGTGTTCAAGAGAGAACTATCAACATCAGAGGCCCGAGACTGTTCAACACGCTTCCACTACACATAAGGGACATAACTGGCCGACCCCTCACAGTGTTCAAGAGAGAACTTTACAAACACCTCCAAAGGATTCCTGATCAACCAGGTTGTGACTCATACATTACTCTGATGCTGTTGACTCTTCCCTCTTCCCTGGACTCTAGGAGGCTCGAACCATGGACCCTACGTGTGTGCGGCCGAAGATCTATCCAACGAACAATTGAGTAGTCTTTTATCGCTAAATGTTCTCACCTCCTGAACACAGGTGTTCTAGTTTAACCCTAACCCCTGATGAACAAATATATCCTTCCTTGTGTTTACCTTGTGGAGGTTCCGGGATCAACGCCCCGCGGCCCGGTCTCCAACCAGGATCTCTTAAATAAAATAATAATTCATAAATATACACTCTCATAAATACACACTCATAAATATATACTCATGAATGTATACAAAGAGCAAAAGCTCAACCCAAGCAAGCACAACTAGGTGAGTACACCCATAAATATACATTGCCTTGACTCCTGTATACACATTCCTAAATACAATCATAAATGTACGCATTCATACATACATCCTCTCATACATATATACGATCATAAGTATACATACTCATAAATATTCAAACTACTAAATATACACACTCAGTATAAATATATATAAATATATTTGTGTGTATATATATATCCAAATTTATACACAGAAGTATTTACACTGAGCATACTCAGTATAATAAGATTCATTAGCGAATGTTGCATGCAATAAGGTGTATTAAATATCTTGCATTATGGACGTAGATTGATGACAGGTATTGTATTAACTCAGGTGTTTTGTATTAACTCAGGTGTTTTGTATTAACTCAGGTGTTTTTGTATTAACTCAGGTGTTTTGTATTAACTCAGGTGTTTAGTATTACTCAGGTGTTTTGTATTAACTCAGGTGTTTTGTATTAACTCAGGTGTTTTGTATTAACTCAGGTGTTTTGTATTAACTCAGGTGTTTTGTATTAACTCAGGTGTTTTGTATTAACTCAGGTGTTTTGTATTAACTCAGGTGTTTTGTATTAACTCAGGTGTTTTGTATTAACTCAGGTGTTTTGTATTAACTCAGGTGTTTTGTATTAACTCAGGTGTTTTGTATTAACTCAGGTGTTTTGTATTAACTCAGGTGTTTTGTATTAACTCAGGTGTTTTGTATTAACTCAGGTGTTTTGTATTAACTCAGGTGTTTTGTATTAACTCAGGTGTTTTGTATTAACTCAGGTGTTTTGTATTAACTCAGGTGTTTTGTATTAACTCAGGTGTTTAGTATTAACTCAGGTGTTTTGTATTAACTCAGGTGTTTTGTATTAACTCAGGTGTTTAGAATTAACTCAGGTGTTTTGTATTAACTCAGGTGTTTTGTATTACCTCAGGTGTTTTGTATTAACTCAGGTGTTTTGTATTATTACTCAGGTGTTTTGTATTAACTCAGGTGTTTTGTATTAACTCAGGTGTTTTGTATTAACTCAGGTGTTTTGTATTAACTCAGGTGTTTTGTATTAACTCAGGTGTTTTGTATTAACTCAGGTGTTTTGTATTAACTCAGGTGTTTTGTATTAACTCAGGTGTTTTGTATTAACTCAGGTGTTTTGTATTAACTCAGGTGTTTTGTATTAACTCAGGTGTTTTGTATTAACTCAGGTGTTTTGTATTAACTCAGGTGTTTTGTATTAACTCAGGTGTTATGACGCCCAATTAACTGTCCAACACGTGACATCTGTCAGGCAAGAGCTACGGTCGTCCACTCACTAATTACACCAAGTGAAATGATGTGTAATTTTCGCATTAATGTTTAACGAGCAGACGGAGAAATGTCCGATTTTACCCTACTACAATCAATTAAACGCCTTACGGGGGCTCACCATAGTCCGTCATAATTCAAGCTTTTAATTTATTCGCTTTTATTAGGGGACCAGACGGCTGAGAGGACAGCGCTCGGGATTCGTAGTCCTAAGGTTCCGGGTTCGATCCCGGGCGGAGGCGGAAACAAATGGCCAGAGTTTCTTTCTCCTTGATGCTCTTGTTCACCTAGCCGTAAATAGGTACCTGGGAGTTAGACAGCTGCTACGGGCTGCTTCCTGGGGGTGTGTAACAAAAAGGAGGCCTGGTCGAGGACCGGGCCGCGGGGACCCTAAGCCCCGAAATCATCCCAATAATCTCAAGATAACCCTAAAGCATACGAATCGTGCCCTGCTACTGTGCGATTTGTCATTCGTGGACAAAACGTACAAATTCAGTTGCTTGTGTCCCCCAATAAATTATCTCTTCACGCATGTTGTTGTTGTTGTTGTTAAAGATTCGCTACGTTAATTTTTAATTTATCCATTAATCCATTCCTTAATTTTTTATTTGAAATAGAACTGAACGACAAATTAGGTCTTAAAAATCTACTTTTCACTCTCTCAATTGTAAACTTCTCCCCAATAATTGTGTCCCATAGAGCTTTATATACAGAGTCATCACGTGTGTGGTCGGGGCGACGGATTATATGGCTGCATTCCCTTAACCTGCGCTCTGGGAGACTCGAACCGGGGCACCCTCACGTGTGTGAAGCCGAAGATCTATCGACCGACCTATTGAGTAACCTTAATAAGGAAAGGCTGCATAGCTTTTATAGTCTGCCGTGTGACAGAGTGATCTCTCAGCTCCCCCGCAGCTGTCTTAGAAATCCGCTATCGAGTGGACAATCAGATTGCATTTATGCAGAGTGCATAAGATTGCATTCCATGGCTGGCCATCACGAGTCCAGCCAGAAATTAGATAGGACGACTTGGTCATTCAAGACATTAAGAGTGAGAGTCAATGCACCCGCGGTGTTTGATGGGGCAGCCATTGTAGAGTGTTGCAAGAGGAGAATATACCAACCAGTCGGCCAGAGTTAAGCTGTGATCCTCTGGAGTCAGTTCCAACTATGGAGGGATGGGATAGGGGGGGGGGCATGATGTGCTTGAGACTTCTCCTGCCTAGCCATCATGTGATCGTGACTTCACCTTCTTAGCCATCATGTGATCGTGACTTCACCTTCTTAGCCATCATGTGATCGTGACTTCACCTTCTTACCCATCATGTGATCGTGATTTCACCTTCTTAGCCATCATGTGATCGTGACTTCACCTTCCTAGCCATCATGTGTGGGCTTATATTACAGGATCTCTCCCCTGTGTTGTGCTGCCTTTGGCTAGTTCATGGACCTGATAATTCCTACGACATCTTCATTAAACATACCAGAGTTTGGCCACAATCACGCCTCCGGCTACATTGTATTTGAAGCTGATTGTGTGAGGGGCATCGAGGACGGTAGATACAATCCACAGTGATGCACTGGTATCAGTAAACAGTTGTGAGCAAGTGAAATCCAGATCAACTTGAAGCAGAAGCACCTGAGAGCAAATCATATTGGCATGAATTCATTGTAGTGCAAGTGCATAGTTGACTATGACTTTCCCTCAGACACCTGTCACAAGCACAGTAACTTTGCTGATGTTACTCGGTGTCCCGCCGCCTGAACATACCTCGGTAGCCGCCACAGCTGCCAGGAGCCACAGCTGCACAACCACCTCTGCCATCCTTCAGGGCACTGCTTACTCTCACATGTATTCTGTATTCTCCATAGATACCAGGTACAGTCGTGGTAGAGGAATGTTGTTAAAGATTCGCTACCTGGAACAAAAAGTTCCAAGTAGCACGGGCTATGGTGAGCCCGTAGAGGAAGCACTGTCAAACCACTGTGTCATCTATGCCGCGCTTGAAAGACCGTGAGACTCGTCCAGGGGTAAGATTCACGAAAGCACTTACGCAAGCACTTACGAACGTTTACATCTTTCCTCAATCTTTGACGGCTTTGTTTACATGTATTAAACAGTTTACGAGCATGAAAACGTCCCATTTAATTGTTGTTATTGTTATAAACATCCTCCTGGTGCTTCGGAGCTCATTAACTGTTTAATAATTGGAAACAAAGCCGCTAACGATTGAGAAAAGATCTACAGGTTCGTAAGTGCTTGCGTAAATGCTTTTGTGAATCTGGCCCCAGGTCTGTGTCGTAGCTTCTATATCATGTAGTGTAAATCTTATATCATTGTTTACATGTGTGTGTGTAGGCAGACCCCTGTAGTCAGCCGTAATTCTTCCCCTAGTCAAAACCTCTAACAAGAGAAGGTTCAGAAGAAGACATATGCGATGCGCTTTTGTCGATGGTGTCACGGTGTTAGACTGGTAATATAGTTGATGATTGATGAGATTAAACCACCCAAAAGGTGGCACGGGCATGAATAGCCCGTAAGTGGTGGCGCTTTTGAGCCATTACCAGTACTGTACCAGTATTTACAAGAATGTAATTACTATGCTATTTATCCTCACAATCCCAATGTACCTTCTTGTATATATATATATATATATATATATATATATATATATATATATATATATATATATATATATATATATATATATATATATAAATATATAAATAAATCAACAGATGATACTGGAGATCTGTGGAGGACCGGGGAGCCGGTCGGCCGAGCGGACAGCACGCTGGACTTGTGATCCTGTGGTCCTGGGTTCGATCCCAGGCGCTGGCGAGAAACAATGGGCAGAGTTTCTTTCACCCTATGCCCCTGTTACCTAGCAGTAAAATAGGTACCTGGGTGTTAGTCAGCTGTCACGGGCTGCTTTCTGGGGGTGGAGGCCTGGTCGAGGACCGGGCCGCGGGGACACTAAAAAGCCCCGAAATCATCTCAAGATAACCTCAAGATAACGACTGCACCCTGCGTGACGGGAGATGTCTCCCGTCTATAGTTAAAGAGATCTTCACTTGCACCACACTCTCAGTTCTTGTGTGTACAACAACTCAACAATACCATTGCTTGTCCCCCCTGGCAGTGGTGTTGTTGATCTGTTGTACACACACACACACCATCCTGGCAAACCCCTCACAGTGTTCAAGAGAGAACTGGATAAGCACCTCCAAAGGATACCTGATCAACCAGGCTGTGACTCATACGTCAGGCTGCGAGCAGCCGCGTCTAACAGCCTGGTTGATCAGTCCAGCAACCAGGAGGCCTGGTCGACGACCGGGCCGCGGGGACACTAAGCCCCGGAAGCACCTCAAGGTAGCCTATCCTGAGTATCCTGACTGCCACTCCTGTGTTATCTTGAGTTATCTTGAGGTTATCTTGAGATGATTTCGGGGCTCTTTAGTGTCCCCGCGGCCCGGTCCTCGACCAGTCCTCCACCCCCAGGAAGCAGCCCGTGACAGCTGACTAACTCCCAGGTACCTATTTGCTGCTAGGAAACAGGGGCATTCAGGGTGAAAGGAACTTTGCCCATTTGTTTCTGCCTCGTGCGGGAACCCGCGCCTGTGTCATCCTTGAACCCCCTGTGTGATCCTTGGAATTCCTAGCAATGCTAGCTAAACTGAATTACAGGATTCCTTGTGAGTGCTCAGATAGATGCTGTCCTATAGTGGACTGTCTTGAAATTAGTTCGACATTCCATGTCTCTCTGATGTCAAAAAAGTGTTGCTGATGTCAATCTAGAGTACATCAGGCACCTCGATGTATTAGATGATTTGTTGAATAAATTACTGTCAAGCTTTAAGCTGTGTTTTCCCCTTGGGTTACTTCTTATTAATCCCACTACTCGCACTTAAGCCTTCAGCGCCAGTGT